>OZJO01023478.1:0-13986 GCA_900406225.1 Acrobeloides nanus | reverse complement strand
TTTTCATGCTCCGGGAGTGCGCGCAATCGATTCCCCGCCTAGAAAAACCTAAGAATCGACGGTTTTCTCATAAAAATACGAAAATCTTTGATTTTCGCTTCAATACACTCACCCAATTCCCTGAATCAGGGTCAAGGAAGCGTTTTCATGCTTCGGGAATGCGCGGAATCGATTTCTCGCATAAAATTACCCCCATAAGGGTCATTTTTTTTAAAATCTAAGAAAAAAAATTTTTCGTCGAGATTAAGCCGCGATCTGTACCCTCCCTTTAAGTGGGTCGATGGTTCGGATACCTGTTGGAGCAAAAAATTTTTGCCTTAAAAATTTTTTTAATTTTGAATTTTTTAAATGTATTTGCATTTTGTAATTTTTTGCATTTTTATTTTGTTTTTTTTCAATTTGATTTTTTTGTATTTTTTTACCCTTATACTGGTCATGTTGAGGATTTTTGAAAAAACATTTCAGCTCGAAAAAACATGAAAAAATCGCCCAAATTCCGGTTTTTTGTCGATACATCCTGTATTTGAAAAGATCTTTAAAATATTTGTTTACCGTATGCTCGTTAAACGTCAGCTTAAGTAGGCGAAGACGAATTTTTACCCTAAAAAATGATGAGCTTTCATAAAATGACATATTACCATGCTTGTCGATTTGTCAATCTATTTCGAATTGAGCAAGGAATATCGGCCGTGCATCCAACCTCATATGGGTCAGTACCTACATGCTTATCATATGAACGTAATATTACGATGTCATGAAATGAGAGAATTTTTGAAAAATATTCGCACAATTTTTGTTTCGTCATCAACCATCTAGTGTACAACGACGGCATTCTTACGAACGACATAAAAAATTAAAATATAAACATGAAAAAATTTATAAGACAATTCAAGTCAATCTAACTTGGTATGCAGCAGCAACTAATTTTGTCATTTTTCTTCAATGAAGAATGGCATTTGTTCGAAAAACTAGGGCACTAACACACCCGGGTCAACATACATCATGGAAATTCGACCTGAAATGGCATAACGTATGTGGAAATTGTTATGGTAATCTGAAGGCAGACGAATTTGAATAAAATTTATTCTTTTATTTTTGTCTTATGTGATATTTTATGACTTGTGATCAGGGTTTCGATCGGTTTAATTCAAAAATTTGAAAAAACACCTAAAAAGAGGTAAAAATCACAATTTTTTGAATTTTTGAAGTCCCCCTTCTATTTTTGCATTTTGCTAAGGGGATCCATATGTATTTTTTCGAATTTTCGAGATAAACAAAAAGTGGTCATCAATATTTTCAGCCAATAAGAAGAAATCAGGGGGACAGCCCCCCTTGCCCACGTATGATTAGATGAGAGCCGGTAGCGGAGAGCACCACAGTCGCTTCGGTTTGGGAACATACTTTTTTTTGAAAAAATAGCGCCGTAGGCGCGTTGGCCTAAGAACTAATTATTAACTTTAAAATTTTTGTAACATTTTCTTGCTCATAATTAGTTGACTTTGTCATATTTCTAGATTCTTTTATTCTGTTTCCTCCGGCTGAGAATATTTGTAAAATATGATTTGTTATGTAAAAAATTTTTATTTTAAACATTTCTAAACACAACAATAGCTTTACTTCTATTTTTGGCGCAATGTTTACTTGCGTCAAAATACCATAGGATAGTTATAATAATCAAGAATTTGCCTAAAAACCAATGAAAAGTTAAATCCAAGCGTAATATCGAAGTGAAACAATAGAAAATAACTCCAAGCGTGATACTGAAGAGAAACAATAAATTTAATATCATTTTAAGATAATAGTTAGGCAACTTCTTCTTAAATACACCAGTGAAATTCGTTACGAATGCAAGTGGCTCGACTACGGAAAACATTAAAATTATTATTCCAATTGGATGAAAACAAGCTACAATGATGTTTCCAATAGAAATCAAAATCCAAGGAATCACGATCATCCATAAATTCAAATGTTCTTGTAAGGATCTATCCAGAAAATCGGGGACAATCAATGTTTGATTATATTGCTTATCAATAATCTGTGGATCTAGGTAAACATCATGAGATAAAGGTTCGGTCGATTTTGATAAAGGTCGTGCCGCAATCTGTTGAGATTTCTGAAAAATGGGAAAACAATTTCAAGATAAGACTAGCGCTTAAAGAAAAACACATGGAATCAATTGAAATGCGTTCGAAACGACCAGAAAACACGATTTAAGCGTATCAAACGTGGAACCAATTCGTTTTTGATCACTTTGAGAGGCATCCAAAATACCCTATTTTGAGGGTTTTAACAGTTTAGTATCTAATACGTTTCAAGGCTGCGCCGGGGGTCCTAAGGTCACAATAGGATTACTACTACTACTAAGGTTACAATAGGATGACATCCCCTTCAAGTGACCCAAAAACGAGTTGCTTCCACGTTTGATACGCTTAAATCGTGTTTTCTGGTCGTTTCGAACGCATTTCAATTGATTCCATGTGTTGTTGAGTTTTTTGTAAGCATTAGTCTAGCCAATTTGAATTCTAAAAATCAACTTACTATAAATTCACCATCGAAAATAAGATCATCAAAGCTCGTATAACGTTCCATAAATAGGTAATTGTTGTAGTTGCATAACATTAAAGTTAAAATTTTAGTGTCATAAAAGAAGAATTCAGCTCTGAAAAAAATCTCGAACCTTTAACGGCACTTTTCCAAAGTTATAGGCAGCGTTTTGTGATATGCATTTTGCGAAAATTTAAAAAATATGGCATTTCAAGAGAAATTTGGCTGTACATATGGCATTTATCATGTTTTTAGATAATTTGGTGTCCAAAAAGTTTAGCAGAGACCCAAAAATATGGCGATATGTCAAGGGCGTGATTACAGGGGGATGAGGGAACCCCTCCCCCCCCCCAATTCGGCTCGAATTGCCGAAAAAATTAAAACATAATGGTTTTTTACTGTTAAAATGAAAAAATTCGTGTGAAATTTAAGCAAAATTAAAAATCCTAATTTCAATGTGAAATTGGGTCAGTGGTAATGCTCTCGAATTCGAGTCCAAAGGTTTCAGGTTCGAATCCCACCTGCGTCGATTAGTTATCTATCTCCGCGAATATAAATCTGATTCCGGCGATCGACCACTTTTTAGAAATAAGCCCTAAGAACTGAGCTATCGGGAGGCCGGCTACGATCTAACCTCGCCGAGATATGGGTCAATCTTTGTATTTTAGGGGTCCAATTTTGACGTAATTTTTCAAAGGTGGCATCATAACTTCTCCCGGACATCGAATTCACCACATAATGTCTATATAAAGTTTGTAGCTTGTGATTTGAGGATTCCTAAAACATCAAAACCATGACGAGATCTTTTACCTAGGCAGAGATATAGCAATTTTAGTATCATTGGTGTTCAAAACAAGGTCCATGTGCCGGATATCAAAATCCAATTGAAAAGTTGATGTCAATTCCTTCATTTTCGGACTCAGCATAGTCAAAAACGGGGGTACATGTGAAATGTAGACAAATCAAACAACTTTTGGGATCCGGGTCTTTCCTTAATGGACCAAGAGTCGATTATTACAGAAAGTAGCTTTTAAAAAACAAAGACGGTATTCTTTATAGCTCGACAAGACGAACAAAACGACACCAAATTTATCCAATTGTTTTGAGTTATTGAAACGAAAACTCTGAATCAGAGTCTTCGCTTCAAAACAATTATCAAATTGGATAAATTTGGTGTCGTTTTGTTCGTCTTGTCGAGCTATAAAGAATACCGTCTTTATTTTTTAAATACATCCAATAGCGCAGTCTAACTAACCGACAATATTCTCTTTTCAAATCTTCAACAATTTTACAGTAAAATGGCATGTATTGCTGCCGCTTCTCATGGATTTTCCACAACACATGATAAATTTCTTCAAAACTATAGTTAGAATCGAATTGAATCTTCGCGATATTTATTGGCGTGATTCGCATCATATATAGGAAAGATATAGGCGAATCTTCTTCTATTACGGTAGAATAACATATTTTATAGGCCTAAATAAGTTTTTTTATTGTATATTAAATCAACCGGAATTTGGGCGCTTTTTTCATTTTTTTCGATCCGAAATTTTTTTTTCAAAAATCCTAAAGTGCCATTTATACTAAGACGCAACCGCGTCTGACACTGCGTCTTTAAAATGCACTAAGACGCGCGCGTCTTGCGTCTTAGTATAAATAACGCCTAAAATGATTCGTCTTAATTTATTTTGGTGATGTCGTGTATTCGTGATAGTGTCACCGGGAATTATGATGAAGGATTTGAGGGTGATGGTCAGAAGTCAAGTTGTTTGTGGTGATTTTAGGGGGTGTTTAGTCAAGGTTTTGGATTGTTTGGAGTAGATGGTAAAAAGTTAGATTGTTCAGTAGTTTTGAGGTTGATTCTTAAGGAAGATTTGATGAAAACAATTTAAGAACCTTTGTGGTGTAATAGTTGTGTGTCTAGATTTGTTTTAAGGGGTTGGCATCACTTGCCCACACACATTTGCGCATCGTCATTTGCGCATGCAACATTTTTGGTCAAAAGTTCGATTTTTATATGCCCAAGTGATGCCAACCCGTCTTAAGAGGGTCGAGTGTTCGGATACCTGCTGGAGCAAAAAAATTTGCATTAAAAATTTTTTTTAAATAGGAAAATAGTTACTGCGCTTCCATTGGAGGGGGTGAGTAAGTGAGGTTTGCGAGGAGGTAACGTGAGGGTGGAGGTAGGTATATTTGTTGCCTGTAGAAATATATGGCCCTGATCCGCGCTTATAGGCGCGGATTATGGCTAGTATAGAGGTAATTTTATGCGGGAAATCGATTGCGTGCATTCCCAAAGCTTGAAAATAATTCCCTGATTCAGGAAAGTAAGTGTGTAAATTTGTATTTTTCGCTTTTATATACACACACTTATCTTCCTGAATCAAGATCTGGGAAACATTTGCTTGAAGGATGCGCGCAATCGATTTCCCGCATAAAATTACCCTTATATGGGTCATTTTGAGGATTTTTTGAAAAAAATTTTCGAGTCGAAAAACGTGAAAAAATCGCCCAAATTCCGGTTTTTTGTCGATACACCCTGTATTTGAAAAGATCTTGAAAATATTTTTTACCTTGTACTCGTTAAATGTCAGCATATCTAGGCGAAGAAGACCTTGTACCCTAAAAAATGATGAGCTTTCATAAAATGATATATTACGTTTCTTGTCGATTGTTCAGTCTATCTCGAATTGAGCAAGGAATTTCGGCCAAGAATCCTATCTCATATGGGTCGGTACCTTTATACTTATCATATGAACGTAATATTACGATGTCATGAAATGAAAGAATTTTTGAAAAATATTCGGAAAATTTTTGTTTCATTATCAACCATCTAGTGTACAACGGCGGCATTCTTCTTACGAACGACATAAAAAATAGAAATATAAACATGAAAAAATTTATAGGACAATTCAAGTCAATCATCTAATGCAGCAGCAACTAATTTTCTCATTTTTCTTCAATGAAGAGTGGCATTTGTTCGAAAAAACTAGGGCACTAACATAGCCTGGGGTCAACATACATCATCATGGAAATTCGACCAGAAATGGCATGACGTATGTGGAATTTGCTATGGTAGTAAAAAAACAAATCTGATGACAGACGAATTTGAATAAAATTTATTCTTTTATTTTTGTCTTATGTGATATTTTATGACTTGTGATCCATAGTTTACCAGTAGGGGGGATACACCGATCCCTCAGGATGGATAGATGAATGGCCTTTCAGGGGTACAAGGGGGTACATGATAAATTTTTCAAAAATTATATGATAAATGAATTGGAAGGAGGGGAGGGGGTACTCGAACCCTCATGATGGATGGACGAATGACTATAAAGGTGGAAGGTACGAGGATGAGTGGTGAGAAGGGTACTGTACCCCCCCCCCTTGGTAATCTATGTTGTAATTTCTTGTAGAACTTTGTGTACATGATATTGATTATATACAGGGTGTATCGGAAAAAAATCGAAATTTGGACGATTTTTCATGTTTTTTCGATCCGAAATTTTTTCAAAAATGACCCTATTCGGGCTAATTTGATGCGAGAAATCGATTGCGCCCATTTCCAAAGCTTGAAAACGCTTCTCTGACCCTGATTCAGGGAAATAGATGAGTGTATTGAAGCGAAAATCAAAAAATTTTGAAATTTTACTCTCATCATATTTCTGAGAGTAATTTTATGGGTCGAAAAAACATGAAAAGTCGATTGCGAGCATTCCCGACTCTTGAAAATGTTTCCTTGACCCTGATTCAGGGAAATAAGAGTGTGTATTTAAGCGAAAATCGAACATGTACTAAGAACCGGGAGACCGAGCGCTTTCGGCGCTCAAGAGATCGTCTCAAAAATTTTTTGCGTTTTCGGTTCAATTTTTTTCGAATTTTTTCTAGTTTTTCGATTTTTTTAGCAATAGTGACGAGTGTATGAACAGGCAGAAGCTATTTTAATAAAACATTTATTTTCAAAGTACAACTATTTTCAAACCAATTTTATTTTAGACCATTCCACTATTTTTTAACAGGAGCGAACCCAATGCGCTTTGCTCCTACATCAAAGATATTGCAGTATTGTCGAATAAATGGGTCACCCAGAATCCATGAAGGGCCAAAACCATTTCCACTGTCGAATGAAAAAAACGCCCAATAGCATTCACCAGTGCCATTATTACCTTGTCCTGCATCTATGATCGTATTGACCTTGTCGATTTGATATTGCTTGCCGCCGATGTTTATTGTAACTGGTCCAGGTTCTGCGGTGCAATTTATGAAATAGGTGCCTGATCTAAAGCGAATTGAAAAATATATAAGAAAAAATTTTATTGACTGTAGTCCCCTCCCCATCCTTGGTGCCTGATCATTTTTTGAAAAATGCAAAAAATGTTTGGTTCGGGCGGGATTCGAACCCTCAACCTTTTGGCTGGAAGGCCATACAATACCACTTGGCTATGAGTGATTTGCTGGCTAAGCCTTTGGAGAGGGTCTTTAAACACTGCCCCCACCCTCCTCCAGCTACGCCACGGGTTGCAAGGTTGTACATGGCCACTTCGAAAATTTCATGTATTGATCTTTTTTTGATCGGCAAAATTTTTAAGGGTGATTTTGTAAATATTTGCAAAATCTAGGTGTACTACTTTGAGCAAAATTTGGATTCCTTGTATTTCTTAAAACCCTTACATTGCTTCATACCAAGCACCAGCCGCAAAAGCCATCGCATTGACAACCTCTTGTGGGCCACCAATAAAAGATGTGCCAGTATCTGAAATCACTTCCCAGCCATCATTGCTGCTATACGATTTGATACTAATGGCCTGCATAAAGAACTGAAAGTANATAAAAGATGTGCCAGTATCTGAAATCACTTCCCAGCCATCATTGCTGCTATACGATTTGATACTAATGGCCTGCATAAAGAACTGAAAGTAGGTAGCGGAAGACAGTGGTTGGTAGGCGATCACCGAGCCACAGTTGGTCGTATCCAAACCTCCGTAGGTGAAGACGCCTCCTGGGACATTGTTGATGTCACCTCTTTCTTGAAGATAGACTGTAAAGATGGGTTGGGGAACAAGGTTTTGGTTTACCGCGTTTATCTAAAGAAGATTGTTCCTACAACAATGGTCAAAAATGGGTCAATCCTCGATGGCTGAAGCTAGGCCTGGCCTAGTGTGATAGTCTTACCCCCTCCCCCCAGTATTGTTGGTCCTAGCCCCAACGGAACTGCGCGGGCCGGGCCTAACGGGCATACGACTCCCTTATCTCACTTACAAAAACCGGCGTAACGCCTTCCGCCGATAAAGATTGAAACGCTAGGCCGAGAATACCATCAATAGCTGGATCGTCAACGAACACATCTGCTATATCGTTAGCCTGACCGAAATAGGTGTTTGGTACAACCAACTGCTGGGTTCCAACACCACCAAACTAAAATTTTTATCTTATTTTACGGCCAAATAACTTTTCTTGTACTCGAACAGTATCTATGCCCAAAAAACCGGATGCGGCTCCAGAGCCATATTCAATATACCATGAGCTGCCATAGTTTTTATAAGTAGATGACCGACTGCTATTGAAGAGATGCTTTCCAATACACCGTTCTTTAGAGCTAAATTTTTCGAGGTGTATTAGTCTGCTTAAAAAAGTTTCCCTAAATGGTGTATTGAGCAAGAAGCTGCCCCGTCCGATCTGGCAAGTTAAGCAACGTTGAGCCAAACACTACCGGGTTCGATCCCCCACATAAACAAATTGTTTTTACACTTTTTATTTTTGCTGCGAAATGAAAAAAGACCATTCGTCTCTGGCTGGGATCGAACCAAGCGGTGCTTGGGTCCAGCGTTACTTAACTATTTTCCACTTGTCGATCCTTATTTTTACGTACCTCNCATTCGTCTCTGGCTGGGATCGAACCAAGCGGTGCTTGGGTCCAGCGTTACTTAACTATTTTCCACTTGTCGATCCTTATTTTTACGTACCTCTTCTTTTTGGAAGAATACGAAGAAAGTGATTTCCTGAACTCACAACAACTATCATCATCGCATAGGGCTGTGCAAAGAAGACCAGCTAAAAATCAAAATTTATAGGATTTTTATTTAAAAAATTTATTTTTTGAATAAATTTCCAAAGAGAGTCTTTTTTTAGTCACCATGTATATGTATTTTTATAATTTTAATCTTACGTGCACAAGTTCCAGTGCAATTAGGACCTCCGCAACTAATATCTGGAACCCATAGATCTGCGCTACCCGTGTCTAGAACCACCGAGAACGTTTGATCCGGGGTGCCAATCGTGATATTTCCTATGTATTCCATATCGTCCCAATCGCGAACCGGTTGAGAAACTACAGCGTTGTTATGCTTGCGTTTGGCCAAACGAAGGCGTTCTTTCATGGCATAGTAATCAGGCCATTTTCCTAAAAGAACGAATTTTTATGTTTAGCTATGTAATTTTTATGTTAGAGCCCAAAACAGTCAGATCCTGTTCAGGGTTGGGCTCGGTGACAGGCCAGGCCTGACGGATTTGAGTAACAGTTATGCTTTTACTGTTTATGTTGTTTAACAAGATGAGTAAAAGAAGCAACGAAAAAAAGAAAAAAGTTAATTTTTCACGAAAACTTGGTCAAAGTGGCGTTTTTACGATTCAGAAGTGCGCGAAATTGATTTCTCGCATCAAATTACCCCAAGAGGCTCATTTTTACGAAAAAAAATTTTTCTCCCAAATGGTCGCAAAATGCACCCCCTTTAAGCACAATCATCGGAAGTACTGTCCGATAGATTGGCGAGGCGTTGAATTGAAATAGCCTAGAGTTGATCACTTTAGGCAGATATTTTGATTGGATCTCTCTTCTCTAACGGCTAGCAAAAATATAACAATTGAACGGGTTAGTCGGTGACACTTGGCCCGCGTGTCGAGCCCAGCGGGCCTAGTCTAGGCTTACCTTCAGCTCTAAGTTTCTGCCTATAACTCCGAATTTTTGTCAATTTCATTTGGAACACTTCAGACATNCAAAAATATAACAATTGAACGGGTTAGTCGGTGACACTTGGCCCGCGTGTCGAGCCCAGCGGGCCTAGGCTAGGCTTACCTTCAGCTCTAAGTTTCTGCCTATAACTCCGAATTTTTGTCAATTTCATTTGGAACACTTCAGACATAGCCATTCCAAATAGAGCCAATAGTACGATCGATTTGAGTTGCATATCGGCTGATTTAATTTAATAACACTCACAAAGCCAAAAGTAAAAATGGTATCAATTTTGCAGAATTTAAGCTGAAAAAAAGTTGTACAATCAAACAAGCACAATACAATCAAAAGATTTAACCCATGGAATATATTAACCCTTGGATTTTTTCAACCCATGCACGACCAAGGGCGTAATTATGGGGGAAAGTGGAAGTGTTCCCTCCCAAACTGGCTAAAAATTAAAAATTTTACCCATTTTCAATCAAAAAAATGGCCATTTTTTCGAAAAATCGACAATTTTTGGCCAAGAAATCGACTTTTTTATAGTGTCCCCCCCCCAAATTCAGTCCAAAGTTACGCCCTTTGCCCTTAACCCAAATAAGACCTTTGGTCCAATCCATGGCCAACTCTACATTGATTGAAAAAAGACTCTACATTGGTACTTTATATTATTTTGTTTTTATCAGTTTATTTAATCGTCTTAAATGTTGGGCTTTTAAGTGAGCAAAGTAGATACAAATATTTGGNGGTACTTTATATTATTTTGTTTTTATCAGTTTATTTAATCGTCTTAAATGTTGGGCTTTTAAGTGAGCAAAGTAGATACAAATATTTGGAACTAGTATAGTTGAGCGTCACTGAACGTGATTTTTGTTTGGAAAATTTTTTCGCGAGAAATGAACTCTTTAGGGGTAATTTTATGCGGGGAATCCGAATTTCGCATTCATAAAGCATGAAAATACTTCTCGGAATCAAGAAAAAGCTGTTTTTGAAACAAGAATCGCATGCTTATATAACGAGCCAAGGCCGGCCTTGGCTCGACCTGACTCTACAATCTATAAACTAAAAAATTACAAAAAACAAAGTATAACAAAAATATAATTGCAGATCAATTGAATATCGCAGTCACTTCATTTGCACCGAAAAATATTTCAGTGCAAAAAACTGCAAAAATGTGCACATGAAACTCGGAAAACTTTTAAAATTTTCAAAAACTGCGAATTTGTGCACAAATAACTTTAAATAATTCTTTTCATAAAAAATTTGCGAAAAAGCAAAGCGCATCTTCATTTATACATAAAAATCATCTTTTTGTTACGAAATCACAAAAATATGCGGTTCTTGTTTCAAAAACAGCTTTTTTGATTCCAAGAAGCGTTTTCATGCTTTCACATGTGTTTCAAATTCACAAAAAGTGAAGCCTGCCGATTTTTTAGCCGAAATCACATATATAGGGGTTTTTCGCATCGGGGAACACGAATCTGGGCTTTTCCCGGCTTGTAACATCTCGGAAAGGGGTGTATCTTTAAATAAAAACAGAAGATCCCTTTAAAGGGGGGGGGATACTGATCGAGGCCGGATCTCGAAAACAATTTTTTTTCTCAAAATTGGCTGATTTTTGGTACTCGGANAATAAAAACAGAAGATCCCTTTAAAGGGGGGGGGATACTGATCGAGGCCGGATCTCGAAAACAATTTTTTTTCTCAAAATTGGCTGATTTTTGGTACTCGGAGGTTTTCGGGCACGAGAAATCGATTGGCGCAAGTCCCGAGTTCCGAAAAAATTTTTTTGACCCCCTATCGGGGGCTCAAAACATGTAACATGCTTTCACCACTGCCCCCGATAGGGGGTCAAAAAAATTTTTTCGGAACTCGGGACTTAAGCCAATCGATTTCTCGTGCCCGAAAACCCCCGAGTACCAAAAATCAGCCAATTTGGAAAAAAACCCCCATTTAATGCATGTTGATTTCGAAAAGTTCTACAATTTAATCGCAAAATCGCGACGATTTACGATAAAATTGCCTCAAGGTATGTATCATGGTATATCCCTGAAAATGTGCCTTGATGCTAGTGGCTTAATTTCATTCAGCGAATGGAGGGGGTGCACATATTTTACGAAAAAATTTTGTTTTAAATCTTATATTTTAATCAAAAAAGGCTCACATTGTTTTGAAAAAATGCGTGTTTTTAAGCTAAAAATGCTCAAAAAATAGGATTTTTGTTGAAAAAATGAAAAATTTGGTTGAAAAATGGAAAATTTTGGGCAAAAACATAAGAGGGGGAAAACATAACATAAGAGAGGACCAAGGGAAAAAATGTTCTCTTCGGGCGACGAAAAGAGAACGCCGAATTATCGTCGAATGCCGCCCACTATATGGCCGAAAAACGAAATCTCACGAATGAGTCTCGCTACATTCTTTTATAATCATTCCAAAATTCGCATAATTCAACATTGTTGGTGAGACTATAAAAGGCGATGAATCGATTGAGATTTACTTTTTCGATTGCCAAAAGAATCTCAACCTCGTCTTCTGTTTACAGCAAGCTATCTTCATTGTGCCAAAGTCAGCTCTCCCACGCTCTCCTGGTACTGTTGTACGCTATCATTGGCTTGGCTTTGGTGCTGTACTTGCTCAAGAATTGCGACTATACTATAAGTTTGATGATTTGTTGCAAGTAAATTTTGCGGTTTTTAGGGAAAGGCGTTTTGTGCAATTTTGGCATCTGGAATGGCAATTGTTTATGTCCAGTTGGTTGTCTTCGGTGGCCCCAAAGAATTCGTGCCGGAATAAACCAAATCATTTTAATTGTATAATATAATTATGGATTTTATCTTATTTTAATAAAACGTTTGAAAATTCTGGAAGGTTTTTCCTAGATGTTTTTGTCGCCGAAAGTAGGAATTTGGTTGGAGAACAGAAAGAAAAATTATTATTCCTGATATAGTAGACTCGTTATTATTTTGTTCAAAACTGTTGTATTGCATTTTTTATGTTTCGCTTCTTGTCTAGTTGCATGGTTGACATCCCGATCCAGTAGCCAGAAAGCCCAGTTGGTGGTCTTCGTTGTCTTCAGCGGCCCCAAAGAATCCGTGCAGGAATAGAATTGCCCCCAGCAAGCTGAGAACCAAATCATTCTATTGTATAAAATAACCATGTATTTTATCTTTATAGGCTTATTTTTCGATTTTTGTATACGACATGGCAATGATCTACGCCCAGTTGGTGGTTTTCAAAAGAATCCGTGCAGTCAAGTGAGGAATAGAATTATCCCAGCCAATCTCAGAACTAAATCATTCTAGGATATAATCTTTCATGTAATTATGTATTTTATCTTTATTCTGAATATGTTTTCTTTGTTTGTGCAGATTTGTTTTGTTGATATTTTGGTTTTTTGAAAATAAAGTTTAAAAAATGTTTTATCCTACTACTTTAAAAGTGTAATTTTTGTGTGTGTGTCTAGACGATCTCGGGAACGTTTGATTTAAACCGTCAACACTAAAATAAAAGTTGTAAGAGACGATGAGAGAAGACGATTAAGGCTGNGTTTAAAAAATGTTTTATCCTACTACTTTAAAAGTGTAATTTTTGTGTGTGTGTCTAGACGATCTCGGGAACGTTTGATTTAAGCCTTCGACGCTAAAATAAAAGTTGTAGGGGATGATGAGAGAAGATGATTGACATCAAAGTAATGAAATCGGAGACAAAACATTTTTTCACTTTTGTATTTTTTAAAAATATTTTACTCTAGAGTAAAACGCTCGGAGAAACCACGAATGCGTTAGCGCTCGGCCCCCGGTACTGATATTTTTATGGGGTTAAAATCCCTTTATATTAGGGTTTTGCAAAAGTTCGTACTCAAAAGTTTTATTTAATAAAATCGGCATTTTTCGCTCGTTTTCGATGAAATTTTTTTTCAGTAGTAAGCAAGGATGTATGACGAATACGATCCAATCAGTCTTTTTGAGCATAACTCATGTTTTCGTGTCAATATACAGACTTTTTCAAAAAAATCGAGTTTTTCAATGTTATAAATGAATTTTAAAATGTCGATATTTGGTTATAGAAGTCGATTTTTGACGAAATTTTCGACCTTACTAGGGCTTTCCTAGTCGGAGAATCGATTGCGCGCATTTTCGAATCATGAAAAAATTTCTTTAACTCTGATTAAGGGAATACAAATTTTTGAGCCATTTTAGGGGTATAAAAAACTCGATTTTTTTGAAAAAGTCTGTATATTGACACGAAAACATGAGTTTTGCTCAAAAAGACCGATTGGATCGTATTCAGCATATGCCCTTACCCACTACTGAAAAAAAATTTCATCGAAAACGAGCGAAAAATGCCGATTTTCGATACATTTTTTGGATGACAACAACTTATGCTACAACCCAATAACATAAGTTGTTGTCATCTAAAAAATGTATCGAAAATCGGCATTTTTCGCTCGTTTTCGATGAAATTTTTTTTCAGTAGTGGGTAAGGGCATATGC
>OZJO01023477.1:0-21100 GCA_900406225.1 Acrobeloides nanus | reverse complement strand
CGCTTCCTAGCGGCTTAGAATCGATAATTACTGATCCAGTTTCACATGGAAGAGATCAGTAATTACCGATCTTATAAAGTAAAATTAAAAATCAATTTTTTCAGTGGGGTACCCCCGCCCCTGATTTTGATGTCAAAAGTCTTAGAATTTCGTTCTCTCATACGTGGCATATCGATAGTGCAGTTTGGATCGCACTTCAAAAGTTAGTCCGCACACTGTTGTGGTGGTCAGGGAGCATGGGAATGCAATTGCTGCTTTAGTGGTTCTACCACTAGAGCGCTTGGACTAAATCTTCTGTTTTTAAGGCGACCAGGATGAGATTTAAGATACGATTTTACTCACGGATTGAGCGTTGACTGCAGATAAGATCCACCACCACGATGGACTCTGTCAAGAAGAGAAGTCAGAGTCATAAAACACAACATTACGAATTTTATATAAGAAGTGAAATGAAGATAGGGGACATAGAAATATCCAGGTGGTCTAGGAGGTTTATAGTCCCCCGTAAAGGCAACGCCGCGACAAAAAATAAAGACATAATGGTCCCCGATTACGTTTTTCACGATTTTCAGAATTTTGAGTTTACCTCCCTGTCAAAAATCCTGGTTACGTCTAAGGCGTTATTTATACTAAGACACAAGACGCTTGCGTCTTAGAGCATTTTGAAGACGCAGCGTTAGACGCGGCCGCGTCTTAGTATAAATGGCGCCTAAGGGGGTGCCAGAATTGGAACTGTGCGTGTGGGGTATTATGTTTTGCCACCTTTTGTGCGTGGATGAGGGTAATTTAAACGAAAGAGAAAGTTTTGTATGGAGATTTCATTATTTTTGGGGATTTTCTGCTTGGGGAGGTCATTTTTTTAGATTTTCTGTTTGAAGCCCTTGTATTTTCTTCCAAGGGCCCCGTGTATCTAGTGGATCAAAATTTAAAAAAATCTCTAATCATAAAGGTCCCCCTTATGTTTTTTAGAAAAACAGACTTTTTTATGAAGTTCCTCCCCCCCCCCCTCCAATCGACCCTCCTTCCTTTTTCTCTCTGCCTCGCAAACACACTTTATTCTTATCTTAGACAATATATTACAAAAAACCTCATCTAACATCTTTTTTACAATGCTCAAGAATTATTAAAAATGACCTCAATTATATAAAAAGCTTGACTCGGGTAACATATCAAGACTCGCCAAATATCAAAATTGACTGTTTATCTATAAGAAGGCGAAATTATTTTTCCGAAATACCAAATTCGAAAAAAGAAGCTGTCTTTCCTATAGCCTATACCAAACTTGTTTTTAGAGTAGGTTTTTATAACTCACAAGATAAGCTATCGATTCCCCGACCAGAAAAACCCTAGTACGGTCGAAAATTTCGTCAAAAATTGACTTCTATAACCAAATATCGACATTTTAAAATTAATTTGTACCCTTGAAAAACCCTCATTTTTGAAAAAGTCTGACATTGACACGAAAACATGAGTTACGCTCAAAAAGACTGATGGATCGTATTCAGCATACATTTTTGCATAATACTGAAAAAATTTTCAACGAAAACGAGCGAAAAATGCCGAATTTATATGTACAAGGTGGGCCAAAAAAGTGGATTTTTGGGATTTGAGAATGTATTGTTCTAAAAATGATCCATCTAAAGGTAGTTTTATGCGGGGAATCGACTGCGCGCATTCCCGAACCCTGAAAATGCTTCCCTGACTCTGATTCAGGAAAAAATTGGGTTTCTGAGGAGGTGAAATTCGTCGTTTTTCCCAATTTCAAAAACCCAAATTTTTCCTGAATCAGACCTAGGAAAGCATTTTCAGGATTCGAGAATGCGCGCAATCGATTGCACACATAAAATTACCCTTAGAAACATAATAAATTTTTGGGCTCCAAAAAATCACAAAGATCCACTTGTTTGGACCACCGTGTATTTTTTGAGTCGACAACAATTATCGAACAACTCAATAGTTACTTTAGGATTATCTATTCCTGGAGATGTCACTAGCAGCCGAATATGCTCCTCAAAATTTTTATTGTTATGTTTTGGATAAAAAATCTTCAGAACAATTTAAATATCGGATTAGAAATTTATCAAAGTGCTTTCCAAATGTTATGGTAGCTGAAAAAGAGTTTGACACAGATTCTACGGGTAAAAATATGAATTTTGCTTACATGGAGTGTTTACGAATGCTTTGGTATTTTCCATGGAATTATGTTATTTTGCTACAGGTAAAAAAGTTGTTTAAAACCTATCACATCTGGTCAACAAACGAGTAAAAAATCATAATGGGGAGCCATTAGGATTAAAAAATTTTACATAAATTTTGGTAAACTTGTGCATATTCCCGGGGATATGGGAGTTCCAAGTTCATCGGGCATCGGACTTCGAAGGGTTCAAAATCCAGATCCAGACCTCAATGGGGGTGTCTCGACTTAACAGATTCCGGCCATCTGGATCGGACCCAGGAACCGGCCCTGGAAACTAATAGCGCTCAAATCCCTCAACCTACAACAAAATTGTTTTAGAACCATGATGTAATCCTCAAAACAAATTATGAAATTGTGCAAATTTTTAAATGGTTTTGTGGTGTTAATGATGTCCAAGTCGTGCCTCCATTTTATCATGAAATTAACACGAAACTTGACTATAGTTTTGCGGGTTTAAACTTATTTAAAAATAGTAATTTTTTAAATCAATTCCTAACATATTTAAACCCCTTAAATTTAGCCTCACGAAACACAATTGGCGCGTATAATCTTCCTTCAAAAATAGTCTTTGGTAAAGGCCATTCACAAAACTCTTTATCTCGTCAAATGGTGGATTTTATGTTGAATGAGTTAAATTTAACCAAATTTTTAACAAATCTTGAAGGACATTATGGTATAGATGAGCATTTTATAGCTTCTTTGCAATCCACAGAAGCGTTGGGTGCACCTGGGACGTTTACAGACGAGTGTATAAAGAGAAATATTAAAGTTGGAGATGCTACCAGGTTAAAAAAGTTTTGAATAATGTTGCTAAAATTTGGAGGTTACGTTCAATATCGCAAATTTTGAAAAAAAATTTTAGACAACCCCGCCGACCCCCTCCCTTTCACTGTTAGCAATCCTTCCCTCTCTCTACAAATGTAATTTGTAGGTAGCCCCTTAATTACACTTTTTGTTGATTTTATTTTTACGACTCAAGATTTTTAGATACACTTTTTGGGGCTATGACAACGCTGAATGCTTCTCCGGACTTTGGAGACATGAAATATGCATAATAGGTGTGGAAGACATAACTAGACTTGTTGGCTTGCCACACCTTTTTATAAACAAGATGGTACCCCAGTCAGATTTTGGCTCTATTACATGTTGGTATGAATATATGCATAATAGAACCTATTTACACTCTCCCAGTTCAAAGAATCTCGACAAAAAGTTCTATCTATCATTGCCACATATAAAATTTCACTATGATAGGTTATTAAATAACGGTAAAATTAATAGGAATAATATTATATGTAATGTAAATAATAGTCATGGAAAGTTTTATATAGATAAAAGATAGCAAAATTTACAAAAATTGACAGGAAACAAAAGAATTTTCTCAAAACTCAACAACTATTGAAAGTTATAGGACTTGGAAGCTCAAAAACCCTTGTTATCAGTGCAAATCGGCGATTTCAGAAATGCCCCTAAATGCACAAAGTTTGACTCATATCTCTGCGAGATTAGATCGTAGCTGGCTTCCCGATAGCTCAATTTTTAGGGCTTTATTAGAGCTTTTCAAAAGTGGTCGATCGCCGATCAGATCTATATTCGCGGAGATAGATCATTTTGAGCTATCGGGAAGCCAGCTACGATCTTACCTCTCAGAGATATGTATCAATCTTTGTATTTTAGGGAATCAAATTTTGACCTAATTTTCCAAAGATGACATCATAACTTCTCCCGAACATCGAACCACACAGTGTCTATATAAAGTTTTTAACTCATGATTTGAGGGTTCCAAAGACACCAAAACCATGACGAGATCTTTTACCTAGGTCGAGATTAGCAATTTTAGTGTCGTTGGTATTCAAAACAAAGCCCATGTACCGGATATCAAAATCCAATTGAAAAGTTGATGTCAATTCCTTCATTTTCGGACTCAGCATAATCAAAAACGGAAGTTCATATGAAATTTAGACAAATCAAACAAATTTTGGGATCCGGGTCGTTCCTTAATGGACCAAGAGTATATGATTACAGAAAGTGGCTTTAAAAAATTTAAAGGCTTAATTAAATAAAGAAAAGCGGCACTTTTCATAGTGCAATAAGAAGAATAAAGTAACATCAAAATTATCGAATTTGAAAATAGTTTTGGATTATTGAAACGAAAAACATGAATCAGAGTTTTCGCTTCAACAACCTAAGATTATTTTCGAATTCGATAATTTTGGTGTCATTTTATTCGTCTCATTGATCGATCCTGGTGGTCTCAATGTTGCTTAACTTGCCAGACCGGACGGGCAGCTTATTTATCCACTTTGCTATGGTGGGGCAACTTTTTTGTATTTTAGATGAAATGGACTATAATAGTCCATAAATTCTCATGTAATTAAATTTTCACTCGTCCATTTCACATTACATTTAATATACTCAAAAAAATTTCCGGTCGATTACATATTATTTTCATAGCCTAGATTCACTTGTTTATGTATTCATGGCATATGCATTCGTGTGCGCAATTTGAAATTAACTGGCATTATCCTGTTTATACTCAATTTTTAAGCCTCCTTTTTTACCTGGCAATTGATTTTTATAATTTCATTTTTATAAGCTTTCAGTTTTCATTATAAATATTTTTTATTGCGCTAGAGCATTGGTGTATTTAGAGGAATCGAGGGTGGTTCCTTAAAGGGGGTCCGGTTTATAACCACTTCTCGAAAGAATTTTTTTTTGAAAAGTACCATTTTAGGATAATTTTGCTATGAAAAATCGATTGCGCGCATTTCCGAAGCGTGAAAATGCCTTCTTGACTCTGATTCAGGGAAAATATAGATTTTTTGGACCAAAAAAAGTAATAGTACTTAGTTTGAAAAGACGTTTCTCTATCAACAAGCCTTTATGGTTCAGTGATAAAGCAGCGGCTTAATGGTCACAAGATCGCGGGTTCGAATCCTCTTGGAACCAAGTTTTTTTGCACAAAGTAAAATTTTCGATTTTTACTTTGTGCAAAAAATTTTGCTTCAAGCGTGAACCCATGACCTTGTGACTACTACGCCGCTGCTTTGTCACTACACTATAGAAGATTGTTGATGGAGAAACACTACTGATGTTAATAAATAACGTGCCCACCGAATTAATTTTCATTTTCTATGATTTTCTTCATAGCAGAAAATTTTTCAAAAAAGTGATGTTCTATAAAGTTGTTCGCCATGATCTCAGGAACAACTTTGCAGAATATCACTTTTCGTGAAACAAATCTCTTATGAAGAATGAAGAAGAAAATCCTCTTATGAAGACAGTCCTTACGAAAATTCATAGTGCACGTTATTTATTAATACCTTGTATCCTATTATGTACAGATGATCCTGTTATGTATTTATTTCCTTTTATGTATTCAATATTCACCATTTGGCCTAATGATTAATGCAAAACCAGTTAGTCATTTGTTTCTGTGCTAAACGCTTGCGGTGCTTATTCTTAGTCATATGCTTAAAAATGTTTATTATAGGCTTTACAAAAGATTGCATAAAAGTACATTAAATGCCTTTTATTATTCTAAAAAATTATTTGAATGGAAGCTCGTCTAGTTTTTTATTTAATTCTATTAGGCTTTGTGATTTTGATCTATTATTTTTATTTTTATACTCCTACTAAAGGGTTTATATGTAAGGTTTTGTGATCAATTAGAGTATAAAAATTATATCTAGTAAAATTTACCAAATATATTGATCCGGACGAATACAACATTGTTGAATGCCCAAGAGTAAACGCTAAAAATCAATGGATTCATTTAGATGATGAATTTTTTGAAAGAGCAAGAAACAAGGTTTGGATTATAATTTCTTGGATTCAGGCGGTCTACAAAAAAAAACATAATGGTTCCCCATTACGTTTTTCACGATTTTCAGAATGTTGAGTTTACCTCCCTGTCAAAATCCTGGTTACGTTTAAGGCGTTATTTATAACAAGACGCGCACGTCTTAGTGCATTTGAAGACGCAGCGCTAGACGTGGCGTCTTAGTATAAATGGTGCCTAAGGGGGTGCCAGATTTGGAACTGTGCGTGTGGGGTATTATGTTTTTGCCACCTTTTGTGCGTGGGTGAGGGTAATTTAAACGAAAGAGAAAGTTTTGTATGGAGATTTCATTATTTTTGAGGATTTTCTGCTTGGGGAGGTCATTTTTTTACATTTTCTGCTTGGAGTCCTTGTATTTTCTTCCAAGGGCCCCGTGTATCTAGTGGACCAAAATTTAAAAAAATCCCTAATCATAAAAGTCCCCCTTATGTTTTTTGGAAAACAGACTTTTTTATGAAGTTCCTCACCCCACCTCACCCCAGTCGACCCTTCTCCCTTTTTTTCTCATCCCTTATGTTTTTTGGAAAACAGACTTTTTTATGAAGCTCTCCCCCCACAGTCGACCCTCCTCCCTTTCTCTCTCTACCTCAAAAACGGACTTTATTCTTATCTTAGACAATATATTACAAAAAACCTCATCTAACATCTTTTTTACAATGCTCAAGAATTATTAAAAATGATTTCAATTATATAAAAAGCTTGACTCGGATAACATATCAAGACTCGCCAAATATCAAAATTGATTGTTTATCTATAAGAAGACGAAATTATTTTTCCAAAATACCAAATTCGAAAAAAGAAGCTGTATTTCCTATAGCCTATACCAAACTTGTTTTTAGAGTAGGTTTTTATAACATGCAAGATGTATCGATTCCCTGACTAGAAAAACCTTAGAACGGTAGAAAATTTCGTCAAAAATTGACTTCTATAACCAAATGTCGACATTTTAAAATTAATTTGTACCTTTGAAAAACCATCATTTTTGAAAAAGTTTGTACATTGACACGAAAACATGAGTTACGCTCAAAAAGACTGATTAGATATTCAGCATACATTTTTGCATAATATAAAAAAAATTTCAACGAAAGCGAGCGAAAAATGCCATTTTTTGAAACCGATAATACTTATCGAACAATCCAATAGTTACTTTAGGATTATCTCTTCCTGGAGATGTCACTAGCAGCCGAATATGCTCCTCAAAATTTTTATTGTTATGTTTTGGATAAAAAATCTTCAGAACAATTTAAATATCGGATTAGAAATTTATCAAAGTGCTTTCCAAATGTTATGGTAGCTGAAAAAGAGTTTGACACAGATTCTTCGGGTAAAAATATGAATTTTGCTTACATGGAGTGTTTACGAGTGCTTTCGGATTTTCCATGGAATTATGTTATTTTGCTACAGGTAAAAAAGTAGTTTAAAACCTATCACATCTGGTCAACAAACGCCTACTTTCCATAAAATGCAAATTTTCAAATCTCCCAACCTACAACGAAATTATTTTAGAACCATGATGTAATCCTCAAAACAAATTATGAAATTGTGCAAATTTTTAAATGGTTTTGTGGTGTTAATGATGTCCAAGTTGTGCCTCCATTTTATCATCTACTTAACATGAAACTTGACTATAGTTTTGCGGGTTTAAACTTATTTAAAAATAGTAATTTTTTAAATCAATTCCTAACATATTTAAACCCCTTAAATTTAGCCTCACGAAACACAATTGGCGCGTATAATCTTCCTTCAAAAATAGTCTTTGGTAAAGGCCATTCACAAAACTCTTTATCTCGTCAAATGGTGGATTTTATGTTGAATGAGTTAAATTTAACCAAATTTTTAACAAATCTTGAAGGACATTATGGTATAGATGAGCATTTTATAGCTTCTTTGCAAGCCACAGAAGCGTTGGGTGCACCAGGGACGTTTACAGACGAGTGTATAAAGAGAAATATTAAAGTTGGAGATGCTACCAGGTTAAAAATTTTTTGAATAATGTTGCTAAAATTTTCTTACAATGGTTTGGGTGGCATATATGGGTAAGGGGTCGGACAGTCTGACCCAACCCACGTCGCAAATTGGCGAAAATTAGAGGGATCTCGCAAAATTTGGGAAAATTTTGTTTAAAATTGCGAGATTGAATTATAACCCTGCCGACCCCCTCTCCCCTTCTCCTATTAGCAACCCTTCCCTCTCTCTGCAAATGTAATTTATAGATAGCCCCTTAGTTACACTTTTTGTTGATTTTATTTTTACGACCCAAGTTTTTTAGATACACTTTTTGGAGCTATGACAACGCTGAATGCTTCTCCGGACTTTGGAGACATGCAATATGCGTAATAGGTGTGGAAGACTTAACTAGACTTGTTGGCTTGCCACATCTTTTTATAAACAAGATGGTACCCCAGTCAGATTTTGGCGCTATTACATGTTGGTATGAATATATGCATAATAGAACCTATTTACACTCTCCCAGTTCAAAGAATCTCGACAAAAAGTTCTATCTATCATTGCCACATATCAAATTTCACCATAATAAGTTATTAAATAATGGTAAAATTAATAGGGATAATATTATATGTAATGTAAATATTAGTCATGGAAAGTTTTATATAGATAAAAGATAGCAAAATTTACAAAAATTGACAAGTGCAAATTTCAAAAAGAGCCAAGCTCTCCTATGCACAAAACTTATATAGAGCCCCTCCTGGAGACCATCCATTCCCTTCCTTGGATCCAGGGGCGTAGCCAAGTGGGAGGCTCTCCTCCTGTTGTGGTGAAGCAGCGACAAAAAATAAAAACATAATGGTTCCTCATTATGTTTTTCATTAATTTTTCAGGCTGAAAAAAGTTGGCCCCCTGTCGCAAAATCCTGCCTACGTCCCTGCAAGGACCCCTTACGAACACTAGGAGCATAAGCCTCTCTTGGTGCGGGTGAAGTGTTTTTTATCTCAAGAGAGACTAATTTCAGTAATGAACTCCTTAATATATAGGGTGCCCCAAAAATGGCAATTTTGGGATTTTTTAAATTTTCATCAGAATAACCTATAGGGTTATTTTGATGATCTATGGCTCATTCTTGATCAATTTTTACACAAATCAATTGTTCCATCAAAAATTTGCAGCCTCCTTGTTTCAACTGACTTCTTTCCATACTTTGGATGGTTCGCTGCAGTATGAGTAATAATAGGCTTGCCTAAAAATTTATTATTTTTCCCAACTTTTTATACCCAAATAGATCAAAGACATTTCAAAATTTGCCAATAAAATATTGTTGACACTTTGATCTTGTCTATGACAATGCCCTTCAGTTTCTCGATCATTCGGGCAATAAATATTAGCACCCTGAGGTTCAATACAATTTTTTGTTGAGGCACAAAGTATTGCCCTAAAAATAACATTTCAGAAGAAAGAGACCAATATAAAAAGTTAAAATGTATGTTGAAGTGATAAGCGTCTCACTAGTCAATCAAGTGGGCGAGGGTTCGATCACTAGGGAAATTTTTTTGATAGATCCAAAAAGTTGACCAGGGAGACCACCCGTAAAATACATCGTAGAATTTTTACCTGAAGTCTATTGTTGTATTTGATAGTGAAAGATGATTAGTGACAAGTTACAAAAATAAAGGGAAAAAACCGACAAGTTGGTACATGAAAAGTGACGAGTGATAAGTTCACTAAAAAACTGACAAGTTTGTCACTTGTCGAAAAAAACTGACTAACCTCTATTGTTTAGTCAGTTTTTTTGATGAGTGATAAGTGACAAGTGACAAAATTGTCGATTTTTTAATGAACTTGTCACTTTTCATATTGCAACTTGCCGGTTTTTTTCCTTTATTTTTGTAACTTGTCACTAATCAATTACAACAATAGACCCCTGATTTTCCCTCACAATACTATTCACTGAGCCATAAGTTCACAGGGTCGAACCAGAGACCGTATGCTCAGTGATTAGTGTTTCAACGGAAAAATGGAAGGCAAAATTAGGCTAATTTTATAAGAGATTTCCTTTAACAACTTTTTTGAATTTACCAAATATAAGTTTCACCTTGGTGAGATTGAACCCTCGAACTTTGAGTGCAAAATGAAATAATTACCACTTCATCATGGTTGATGCCTTTTTTAAATGCCCTTTACAAAAACTAACCATTTTATTAACTGTCTAGTTTCTTCGGTTTTATGAAATAGTAAAGGTCCTTCCATCATGAGATGTAGTCGTGATAAAGCCTTGTCAAGTTTAAAATATTTGAATATGCCTAAAATTAACATTTTTACATTGTTTGCAGGGTGGAGAAAAAGTGTACACCTTTGTGATTTTTTGGGACTCACAAATTTATTTCTTCTAAAATGAGACTCTGAAGGTAATTTTTCTAGGGGAATCGATTGCGCACATTCTCGAAAACTAAAAATGCTTCCCTAACTCTGATCTGATTATAGCTAGAAAAGTGATTTTCAGCTAAAAAAATGCAAAAATCTCTTAAAGGGGGGGGGGGGTAACCTTTACAGCCAGATCTCTAAAAAAATTTTTTTCGCAAATTTTTGTATAAAAGACCCTTTTAGGGTAATTTTGATGCGATAATTCGATTTCGCGCACTCCTGAGGCTTGAAAATGCTCTCCTGACCTTTATCCGTATATTTTGCTATGCTAGTTTTTAGCAAAGTACATAGATTTTACTGTGCTAAAAATAAAATTTTTCACGGATAAAGGTCAGGGAAGCATTTTCAAGCTTCGTGAGTGAGCGCAATCGATTTTGCGCATCAAAATTACCCTAGAAGAGTCTTTTCTACAAAAATTTGCGAAAAATTTTTTTCGGAAATCTGGTTGTAAAGATTACCCTTTAAAAAATTCAAATTTTTTTTCTGAATCAAGAGCATTTTCATGATTCGGGAATGAGCAAAATCGATTCTTCACATAAAATTACCTCTAGAGGAGTCATTTTTAGAAAAACTTTTTCGGTCCCAAAAAATTACAAACGAGCACTTTTTGCGACTTCCTGTAAATTTGAAATAGTTTCAAATTTACAGGTTTTAAAAACCTGGATGCGTAGCAAAACGTATACTATGCCACGTTGCTCCAAGCATTTGAAATGGAGTTATTCGATTTTTGTCAATTTGTGTATAAATACTCGATAAATTACTGTCAAGAAAATAAGTTGATGTATCAACCAAGAAAAATGAGTCAAATTCATTGAACATTTCCTAAATTTAAAAAGTACAGGGTGTCCCCAAAAAATGGCATTTATGCGATTTTAGAAAAATTTTTTGATTTTTAACCCTGGGATGATCCCCTGATCCACAATAGCTCCAATTATTTTTGTGAAAATTAAAAAACATGAAAATTGTCGAAAAAATAGTGCGAAAATCGCAAAAGTGCTATTTTTGGACACCCACTAATTTAACGTTTTGTTTAGTAAAGGTTTAAATATTACTGCAATAATATAAATTTTCCAAGCAAATATTCTGATATCTCGCACTTCCTCAGGTAGAATTTCAAAATTAAAGTTTCTCAGTTCAAGATTACAAACCGTTTTTAACTCCTTGACCTATAACAACAATATTTACGTCAATGGGATCATCGATGGAGGGGGCAGGACTCCATATGGTCCACTTGTGGCATCTTATTCACCTATGGGCTTTCCACGGGTGGGCTTCACCACTGTACCTGATCAAAATTTTCCATTACTCCACCTAAGTCATAAAATATAATTCTATTTTTTGGTCCAAATTTTTCACGAATATTATGGATAGCGGCTCTAGCATATTTGTAATGAGATTCTGTTGCCCCCAAAGCAAATGCCACATTTTGGGGATAAATCTAATAATTTTAAACAAATTTTAAAATTTTTTTGATTTTTGAAAAATTAACGGCGCGCCGACACTTGTGGATGAACTTTTGCGGCCCCGATACTTGCAGATGAACAATTTCGGACCGACTTTTGCGGATTGTATCGGGTTTTTTTAAAAAAATAATTCGAATAACCATTTATGAAAAAAATATGCCTTGTTGTTTATTTAAAAAAGTTAATTTATTTATTAAAGTAAATGAATTTTCTTCATGCTGTTCCCATTCATCAAAATCGTTCTGAGTCAATCTAGAATTGCATACAAAACCATAAGGCTGCGCGGTAAATATCTCGACCAGCTATTCGCGAAGTTAAATGTGGCGTTAAATGTCTCGAATTGATTTAACGTCGCGAATAGCTGGTCGAGATATTTACCGTGCAGCTAATCAAGTCTTGATCTGTAGGTTGTCCAAATTTTTCTCGACTTCTTTCCTACTAAAATTACTCCGGGTAACCGGGAATTTTATGTGCATTTAACGGATTGGACTGACACTACCCTTTTCGAAACGCTTGTATCCATCCATAATACGAAAACAATCTCTACTAGATGTTTGTTTAGTAATTTATCAAAGATCTGTTTTTTAATACAAATTGTTAAGGAGCTGATGGAAAATTGAGAGAATTTGGAAGATTAAAAAAATCTATCGTGCTTCTCAATTATGTTTTATTGAACGAAAATAAATTAGATCTTTTCCTGTGCTCGTAAAAATCCATTTGATTTTATTGTTTTTTTTCATTTTTAAATTAAAAGGTCAAAAAAAATTCATCATCATTTTATATATGTTTTAATGATACTTTTTTAAAACGTTAGAGCAATCCGCAAATGTCGGATCCATAAATGTCTAGTCCTTAAATGTTCGTCCGCAAGTGTCGAGTCCGCAAATGTCTGGTCCGAAAAAATTTGTCTGCAATTGTCGGCGCGCCAAATTAACCTTTTTGAGGCCAGGAGTAGTATATTCATTTGTTAAATTATATCTCTTCAAAATTTTTAATAATTTACAGTTGAATTTTTGACCTCTCAAGTTATAAGTCGGAGTTTGATGGTCATAAACCATCTAAAAAATTCAAAAAATGGGAAAAATAAAATTTCAATACCAACTCATCATCACAAAAACTAGTGTTATCTAATGATGTATTGTTGAGAAGAAAATATGGATTTCCAAAAGCACTAAAAAAATTTTTAAAGTTAATAAATTGGTAAAAATATAAACTCAGAGGCGGTTTTAACGAGGCAGGAGTTTTTTAGAAGAGCCACCCCCTCCACCTCACACATAGAGGCTACCTCCGCCATGGAGTACATTACTTTTTGTAATCCTCGTCAAAACAATTAATAGGCACTTGCTTAATGTATCTGATAACTATGTACAAAAATAAACTTAAAACCAGTATAAAATTTCTAAAATAAAAAAGAATACCGGAGACGAGGTTTCTCCGAGAGTGGCTCCGAGCGGCCGAGCGCTCTGAAACCTACTTAAAAATTTGAATTTTTTTTATGTTTAGAAAGTTTTACACATGTGTAAATTTACGAAGTTTAAAAAAAATTTTCAATTCGACCCCCATCATACGGCCATAATTCAAAACTTGTTTCTGATTCGTGTTTCCCTACCCGAAAACCCCCGAGTATAAAAATCAGCCAATTTGGGGAACTTTTCGAAAAATCGATTTTTTTGCCTTGGTCTTCCCAAGGGACTGTCCAGATATTATGTTATCTTGTTAGGGGAGTGGGGCAGCCAAATGATAACGGTTGATAACGTGGGGGGGGGGGAACGGAGGGGTCTAAACTCCCCCCTCCCCAAAAATTGACAACGTAATATCAATTCCCAAGGGCAAAAAATGAAAAATTTTTTGTCACCGTTTTCGATGATTTTGATGTCAATCGTCTTCTCTCATCGTCCCTACAACCTTTGCTTTAGCGTTGAGGGTTTAAATCTAACGTTCCTGAGATTGTAGTCACAGACAAACACCATACGTTCAGAGTAGTAGAATTTTAAAAAATAACAAAAATCAATAATAAAGTGTCTTACATTCTGCGAGACCATCTGGACATTTTGCTCATCTGTTTGAGAACCATTTTTCGTAAAGATTTGACACAACTCTCAAAAGCCGAAGCGGTCCAAATACAAGGGAACATCTAGAACCGTGAATCACCGATTTTTCAAATTTTTATAAAATTGCATACTGAATAGTGGATTTTATGTCCTCTTTTTATGACTACGTTTGTTTGCAAGCTTGTGATATAAACATTTCTATATTCTTATTTTAAAATATTACTTTTTCTATTTTTATACAGTATCGAGCAAAAAAAAATTTTTCTTCAAAATCCTGAGCTCGTGATTTCCCGAAAAACAACCTATACACAAAGTTGTTCGCCATGATTTCAGGGACAACTTTGTAGAATATCACTTTCTATGGAAAAAATTTCTGTTTTGTATTTCTGTACTGTTTTGAAGAGTTTTTATGAAAATTAATGAGGCGCACATTATTTCCCTTCACCATGTATATCCATGGTTGTCATAGGAACGAATAATGACACTAACTTGTTGCTAATAGTTTCCTAATTTTCAGGCAATAATATAAACAGACGACTTAACACTCGTATTGTCAAGCATGCCAAACGTTCATTTTGGTGCAGTTTTTTGTGCTGAACACGGTGCTGCAAAAATTTTTTGAAAAAAACTCACTTTAGGTGGGTCTAGAGCCCCATTTTTATAGATACCTTGTTAGAAAATATCTTTTAGTATTTTGAGCATATCGCCTCGTAGGAATTGTTTTGAGAGATGGTTGACCACTTATTTGAAAGGTGAAAATCTGCCCTACAACTTTATCAAACATCTCTAGAAAGTTTTCGCTTCAATAAAAAGTTATACTCAAATCTTTGAGGCATACCCTGATTTCATTACCGGGTTTTTGACAAAGATCGGCAGTTTTAACCCGGTTACGAAAATTTTTGTCAAGGGCAGTTATTGAAAAATTTGTAGTCCAGACCCCAGGAACATTTTGATATATTGGGTTTGGTATGTTAGTACAGAATTTTTTGAGTTAAAGCTAATTTATTCTTGAAAAATGGTGATTTTCGATATTTCTAGCTTAGCAAAATCCCAAAACCTATGTTAACTTATTTCTTTTTGCCAAAAAATGAGTTGTTTTACTGTTTTAGGCTAAGGCCAACAATTTCTGATCATTTTAGACCAATTTTAAAAAACTTTATTTTTGGGTCCAGATTCGTGGTCCAGGTTCAGAGCAAAAATGGTAGATTATTAAGGCGTTAACATATTCGCTCAAAAATGATCAGAAATTGTTGGCCTTAGCTTAAAACAGTAAAACAACTCATTTTTTGTCAAAAAGAAATAAGTTAACATAGGTTTTGGGATTTTGCTAAGCTAGAAATATCGAAAAATCACCATTTTTCAAGAATAAATTAGCTTTAACTCAAAAAATTCTGTACTAACATACCAAACCCAATATACCAAAATGTTCCTGGGGTCTGGACTACAAATTTTTCAATAACTGCCTTTGACAAAAATTTTCGTAACCGGGTTAAAACTGCCGATCTTTGTCAAAAACCCGGTAATGAAATCAGGGTATGCCTCAAAGATTTGAGTATAACTTTTTATTGAAGCGAAAACTTTCTAGAGATGTTTGATAAAGTTGTAGGGCAGATTTTCACCTTTCAAATAAGTGGTCAACCATCTCTCAAAACAATTCCTACGAGGCGATATGCTCAAAATACTAAAAGATATTTTCTAACAAGGTATCTATAAAGATGGGGCTCTAGACCCACCTAAAGTGAGTTTTTTTCAAAAAATTTTTGCAGCACCGTGTTCAGCACAAAAAACTGCACCAAAATGAACGTTTGGCATGCTTGACAATACGAGTGTTAAGCTGTTTCTTTGTTAAATGTTTAGAAATAATTTAACTTTAAAAAAAATTTTAATGGAAATCTATTACTATCGTTTCTCAAGATGGGTAAAACACAATACTAGAATTTTAATTGCCTTCTTCTTCTTATTATTTTTAATATACTTATTAAAAGTGCATATTTTGAGAAATAAAACTATGTAAATTTTTTTAATCCAAGTACAGTCAACTCTCGATAAGATGTTCTCAGGGGCAATGGCGTAGGTAAGGGGGCAGGTGCCCTCCCCCTGAATGGGCCGAAATTAAACAAATCCCTACACATTTTTTCAAGCGACATGGGGTATATTTTTGAAAAACAATTTCGGTACTAGGACAAACATTACCGTTAGGGCTTCCACTAATTCAAATGGAAGCACCAATTGTAGCACTAATTGCACTCTAAGCGTCGAGACGGTTTTATTTTTCAGGGTCAACGAATTTTCGAATGTGGCCTTCAGCAAATTTATAGCCCAACAAAAGATGAATCAAATTGCAAAAGACCATATTCGAAAATTCGTTGACCCTGAAAAGTTATTCTCGCTTGAAATTTTATCGTCTCGACAGGCCCCGACGTCGAGACGAGCACTAATTGCAATTAGTGCAGTATCGACGTCTTCGAGACGAATTAGTGGAGGTTGTCCCTTACGGACAACCGTTAGAGATTGCTCTATTACGGACAAAATTAATTCGAACAATTTAGTTAGGCCTTAAAAATCTTTAAAATGACGGTAACGGTTGCCCGTAAAAATTGACCTTATCGGTCGTCTTCGATGACTGTAATGGAAAACTCTAACGGTTGTCGTTGGTAAAGATTGTCCGTAACGGTAACGTTTATTCTAGTGCCAAAATTTCCCTGTTTTTAAAGCGATAATATTTTTGAAAAAAAATTTATAAAAATTAAAAAATCAAAAGGATGAACCCTTAGGAAATTTCGGCGCGAGTTGAAGGACATGCAACATGATTTTCGAAAATTCGTGCGACACACCCCCGGAATACACAGGGGTTGTAGATGTATGATTGTGAGGGACTAGGCTCCCTAGAGAATGGGGAATGAGTTGGGTTCGGCCCACTAATCCCAAGTATAAAACGATCCCGGGCGTTTGAGTCGTGCCCGGGCAGCATGATGTATAGACAAGGGGGGATAGAAAATGCCCCATAGGACATTTTCTATCCCACCAAGTCTTCAAATAGTTAAAAATTAAACTTTTATTTTTAACTTAAATTAACAGACAAAAAACACGGTGCTAAGACTGTCCTTCCTCCAGTTAAACACTGGGGATTTATATAGCCCATTTGTGGTAGGCATAAGCCGGTTTACCCCGGGGGGATCTATTACAATGATCAAGAAAAATTATTATTTTTAGGTTATTTAAAGATAATTTGTCTGGTTTAGAGCTTTATAAAGATGCTAATATGCCAAATGGGGAACTTTTTTGTTGGGTTTTGACTACTTCAAAATACCATAACACAAGGGTATTGTTAATTATTTTTAAATTATTCACATTAGCTCATAACTCCAGGTTCCGGCTATAAACCAAACTTGGTTAAAACGTTGTGACTTTGGTCGTTTTTTGACGAACGATATTATGCATAACTCATCCATACCTCACATTCCATTGTTTCGAAGTTTATATGATTCTCATGAAAATCTTTTTCCTAAAACCATTCTGGCTTTGACTTATATTTATAGAAATATTTCCAGTAAATTTGATTGGTATCTTAAGGTATTTTAAAGTTTAGAAGATGGTGTAAGTTAATTTTTTTAAGGCTGATGATGACTTGTACGTAATTGTAGAAAATTTGAAACATTTTTTAAGAAAATATAACTCAAGCGAATCTCATTATTTAGGGTTTCGGTTTAAACCGTATTTGGTAAGTTTTAAGGTGGTCAACTTTCCTTCGGTCACTAGTACTTCTATCAAAGTCTAGAACTCGACCTTAAAATAAAATCAGACTTGAACTCGAAAAAATTTAAGCCATTGATACCCTTGCCCCTATCCGCCTGTCCATCGATCCATCCGTCCGTCTATCGGTCCGTTCGTCCGTCCGTCCATCAGTCTGTCCGTCCTCCCGCCCGTCCATCAGCCTGTCCGTCCATTCGCTAATCAATCTGTTCTTCCGTCCATTCGTCCATCCATCCGTCCGTCTGTCTTTCCGTCCGTTTGCTCATCAGTCAGTCAGTCTTTCTGTCTGTCTGTCCGTCCATCCATCTCCCCGCCCCTCAGTCTGTCAGCCCGCTCCTCATCAGTCTGTCCGTCCATTTGTCCATCAGTCAGTCAGTCTTCTATCCGTCTGTCCATCCGCCTGCCCGCCCATCAGTCTGTAGTTCGTTCGCCCATCAGTCTACCCGTCCGTCCGTTCGCCCATCAATCTGTCCTTCTATCCCTCCTAGTTCAATCTTCCAATTGGAACTTGAAACACTTGATTTTATAGCTACACGGATACAACAGTGGCGGTGCTGGCTATGTCCTTAGCAATAAAGCTATGAAACTTTTAACCGAAGCCATTGAAAATGATCAAAATTTTTGCTCCCACAGTAAATGGGAAGATGTTGGCCTCGGGCAGTAAACTTTAATCCATTGTCTTTTTCTGGACTCCAAATTTTAGGTGTCTAGAAAAGTTACAAATCTATCCAGAAAAGACTTCTGAAACAAATGGTGCTCAAAGATTTTTGCCATTTCATTTTCACCAAATGCTTAGTGGATATGTAGCTGGAGGTGATAATGATTTTTATTTGCCCAAAGATGAAAAATTGATCAAAGTATTTTTCGTACCAAAATCAATGGGATTCTCTAAAATTTAGGATATTGCTGGAATCAGCAAAGATTGGATTACAATACATCAAACGGACCCAAAACAAATGTTATTTATTGATTTTTTGTTGTATCAAACTCAAGTTCATACATAATAAAGAAATTTGGTTGTAAAAGCTTTAAATAGGATAACTAATTTTGGGTCTTCATGATAGTCGGAAATAGGTATACGGCCGGAACCGAGACTATCCAAAACCAGCCTATTTCACTATGTGTTAGCTTATACAATTACATCGACCTAATTTTTAAAAATGTGGGCCAAAATGTACAGGGTGGGTCAAAAAAGTGGACTTTTGTGATTTTTTGGGACCCAGAAATTTATTTTTCTAAGGGTAATTTTATGTTTCTTGGGGTAAGTTTATGCAGGGAATTGATTGCGCCATTCCCGAGCCCTGAAAATGCTTCCCTGGCCTGATACGAAGAAAAATTGGGTTTTTAAAAATGCGAAAAATGACAATTTTCGCTTCAAAAACTCAATTTTTTGTGAATCAGAGAAGCATTTTTGAGAGTCGGACCCTTGAAAATAGAAGATCTCTATTTGACCTCCTATTTTCCTATAGATTAAGTGAGATGCAGGACCAAAAGTAACTTCCTAAAAATTTTTTTAATATAAAAAACATCAAAAATTTAATTTTACTTGAGCGCTGCTGTTAAATATTAAAACACTATAAGCACTTCAATCATTTTCTAGACCCAAGTAAAATGGATACACATCTAAATTTTGTTCATTTTGTTCAATGCTTTTGCCCATCCACTCTACATAGTAAAAAAACGCTTCCTTGACCCTGATTCAGGGAAATAGATATATATATTGAAGCGAAAATCGAAAAATTTTGAAATTTCTCCCTCAAAATCATATTCTGGGGGTAGTTTTATGTGGAGAATCGATTGCGCGTATTTCCGAATCTTGAAAATGCTTCCTTGACCCTGGTTCAGAGAAATAAGAGTGTGTATTGAAGCAAAAATCGAACATGTACTAATTTCCCTGAATCAAGGTCAGGAAAGCGTGTTCAAGCTGAGAATGCGCGCAATCGACTCCCTGCATAAAATTATCACCAAGAAGATGATTTTGAGGCAGAAAACCCAAATTTTTTCGTTTTTCGCTTCAATACACGCATCTATTTCCCTGAATCAGGGCCAGGGAAGCGTTTTCAAGCTTCGGGAATGTGTGCAATCGAAAAATGGAGCATTTTTTGTTTTTACGGCACGTTCTGAATCGTTGTCGTTTTCGGGATAATTGAGTTTGAAATTTGGAATTTGTTACAAGCTCTTCATTGTAATACATAAACTTTTTTGAATTTTTTGCGGAAAAATCGATTTTTGCATCAATTTTTTAAATTTTCATAAAATGAACATTATAGCAATTTTTTATAGCTAAACGAGACGAACAAAATATCACCAAAATTATCCAATTTGAACATTGTTTTGGGTTATTGAAACGAAAACATGAATCAGAATCTTCGTTTCAATGACCCAAAACAATGTTCAAATTGGATAATTTTGGTGTCCTTTTGTTTGTCTCATTTAGCTATAAAAAATTGCTACAATGTTCATTTTATGAAAATTTAAAATATCGATTTTTCCGCAAAAAATCCAAAAAAGTTTGTGTATTACAACGAAGAGCTTGTAACAAATTCAAAATTTCAACCGCAATTATCTCGAAAAGTACAACGATTCAGAACATGCCATAAAAACAAAAAATGCTCCATTTTTCATGATCTTTCCGAATATATCATTTTTCATATGATTGTAACTGACTGGACTGGTCCTTTAAACAAAGAAATAGTATCTTTTTTTTTATATAAACCTAGATCAAAATTAGAAATTTAAAAAGTAATTTATAAAGATTTTTTTCTTTCGTTCAATTTTTATCAATACATATATGATCCTGTTTGTAGTTGGAGAAACGAGTATGGATTCATTCTATAGATTCTAGAACTGAATTGTTACAATTAATTCTGTCCCAATTTTGTATGTATTTTGTATACGTTGTGCTAAACACGTGATTTTTTTCCATTTTTATCTTATTTCTATTATTTATACTCTTAATTATTTCTATTATTTATACTCTTAAGCTAGTATGACACTGCTCGCCAAGTCCATAAGTCTTATCAAATGGCAAGAAAATAGCTATTTGAATATAAGAAAAAATCAGAAAAAGTCAGAAATTAAAACAAGCATCCGACCCAAGTTTTCTAGATCTTTATTTCGGGACTTTGGTGTATTACAGACAATAGCTTACTTATTTGATTACGCATTTATGTACTTCTTATCGCATTGAATATTTATAGAGCTATACTAATGGAAATCATGTGCACAAGACGACTAAAACGTGGCATATAAATACGTAAAAATAATTCAATAATATTTATTTGAAATAAAAATGCAAGTCTATTTAAGGATTCTAATACTAATATGCTTAAATTTTATTTATATAATTGCTCAAACGTATAATGTACGAGACTTTGGCGCGGTCGGTGATGGGAAAACTGATGATACCACATCTGTGCGT
>OZJO01023476.1:0-13974 GCA_900406225.1 Acrobeloides nanus | reverse complement strand
CATCGGGAAAAATCCGATCTGAAAATTTCAATGCTCGATAAACTGACACCCATCTTTTGGCCATAACTCGACGAGAATTAAGCCATTTTCGGAGATCTTGGGCTTATTTTAAGGCATAAGCTAGAAGCTTATGCCTTAAAATAGGCCCAGGATCTCCGAAAATGGTTTAGTCCTCGTCGAGTTATGGCCAAAAGATGGGTCTCGGTTTATCAAGCGTCGAGTATATAGCTTGTATCTTATGTTCATCTTATACATGTATAAGACGAGGGCCCACAAAACGGAATTTGGTCCAAAAGTAACGGGATTTTTGTCCAAAAGTAACGGGAGTTTGGTCCAAAAAGGAAACTTGGTCCAAAATTTTCCTGTTTCCCAGAATTTTGGTCTAAAAGTAACGGGAATTTGGTCCAAAAAAATATTTTTGGACCAAATTCCCGTTACGTTTGGACAAAAATCCCGTTACTTTTGGACCAAAGTTCCATTTCTTTTGCCCCCCCCCCCATCTTATACATGTATAGCTTAGTCATCCCAGAAAATAACTTACTCTTTCTCCAACTTTTCCTCTCCACCAACCTTTTTCCTCACCAACGGTGTCTATCACAGTGACGATATCGCCTCGTTTGAACTCAAGATACTTGGCTGAATCCGTCCCTACAAAATCGTGAACAGCTCGGAATTGTTTTGTTTGAAGTAAGGTTGATGATAGGGTTGTATCCAAGTTGGTGAAGCCTTCGCTCAAATTATTTACTCGGTAGAAATTTATGAGTTCCTAAAATGTGATGGGTGTACTATAGCAGAGTTCACATTTCCTACCACAACAGAAGGTAACATTCGTCCATCATGAAGATAAAACTCTCCCGTTTCGGGCTTTATCTCAATCTTCATATGCTTTTGTCTTCCAGCATAACTAAAAACTTTCGGTACTACTAAGGCACCATTTATACTTCCGTCGCGTCGCAACGCGACAGTGCATTTTGTGTTGTACGACTATGCACTGTCGCGTTGCGACGCGACGGAAATATAAATGGTGCCTAAGGATTAGCGACCCCACTCGGCGTGATTTTCGAAAAAATTCGTAAAAATCGAAAAAATTGAAAAAAATTCGAAAAAACTGTAACCCCTATCTTACCTAACACTAACTACAAACTGCCTTTGATTAGGGCTAACTCGCACAATGAATGTCCCATCGGCTGTCCCCTCGAGCAATTCATTTGCTTTCTCGCGTTCGATTTCACCAAAAAACCATGGCTGGCATTCCACGCTTAGTCCTTCGTTTATTTTCAATACTTCTCTGAAAAAAGCAAAAGCTGTTGTATGAAACAACTTTAGTCTTTTACCTGCTGACTAAAGATCGAGGTCTCTCCATAGGCGACATGTCTGCGACAGGTGTATTCGGAGAGTTGACTATGGAATTGGAAGAATGTCTTCGATTTATGGTAATGCCCATGCTCTTGACACAATCACATTTGACAATTCCTGATTTTCCAGGAAATTCGACGAGGCGGCCCTAAATAAATAATTAAAGTAAATGATCTAACGAACTTACAAAAAAGGTATTTCCATCATTTGCTTCGACAACTTCGATTGCATCACCGACCTAAACGGAAAATTTATTAAGCCTGGTCTGGGTGTAGCTGTTTTAGCCTAAGCTTGATTTGAGTATAGCTGTTTTAGCCTAAGCCTGGTCTGGGTATAGCTGTTTCAGCCTAAGCCTGGTCGGGTTTGGAAAAATCGCGTTTGGTCCCACTTACTCCAAAGTTGGCGCTCCATAGCGCAGTGGATAAGAAAGCCGTCCGTCCGATCTGGCAAGCTAAACAACGTTGTGCCCGCAAGTAGGATAAAAACTTTTGATTATCAAAAAAAATTTAAAGATTTTTTGCTCCATTGTTTGTAAAAAGTTTTGTTTACCCTACCGGGATCGAACCTGCGGGGGCCCAACGTTGCTTAATTTGCCAGATCGGACGGGCGGCTTGCTTATCCACGGCGCCAACTTTTTAATCGAGTCGCATGAAATGAAAACAATTACTTTAAAATTTAACACAGTTGGATCTTGAGATTTGACCGTTTGCACAGCAATCACCTTTTCCGTCCGACTAACTAAAACGTTATATGCAATTTTCGGAGCTACTAACACAATAGGGGGGAGGGAGGGAGGCACCCACGTGAAAATTTTTTTCTAGAAATGACCGCGAAAAAAACGCTTCCCTGATTCAAAGCGAAAATGCAATTTTACCTAACGACGATGGATCGTCGTGAGAATAAGCGAAAAATGCTTCCCTGATTCAGGGAAGGCATATTGTGTATTGAAGCGAAAAGTCGCAAAAATGCGCGATTTTTGTCTAAAAACGACAAATCGTCGTGAGTATCAGTGAAAAACCGCTTCCCTGATTCAGGGAAGGCCTGTATATTAAAGCGAAAAGCCGCAAAAATGCGATTTTTGCCTAAAAACGACGTAAAAATTGGGTAGAGAATCCGAATTTGACATTTATAAAATTCCTCGGATTAAAAAAAGTTGAATATCGGGTGGCCCCCTCTTGTGTAGTAGCTCCCAAATTTCGATAAGGCTTACATGGCGTAAAACCATTCTCCTCAATGGAATGCCTATCACTAAAGCTAGACGAGGGTCGACCTCCGCCACAATACTGAATACCCACACACTCGCGATGCATATCCATCTTACAGCGTAGACAGCGATAACCTTGGAAGAATTTTCCAGCCAGAAATTTATTACATATACCACAGGTCATCACCTGTGAAAACGACTCATAGGACAACCGATGGCCTTTCGCAACTCCGTCTGCCGGCTCGTTATTATTACTAAAAAAAATTTTGTGTTAGCAACAGCTATGTAACACAAAATGTTTACATGGCCGTTTTGATAGCCGCTTTCCATTGGTCGCGCTGGGCCACCGACTTGAGCACTATTTGAATCGAGTTTCCGGTCGGAGTGGATGACTCATTGTTTTGCTTCTTCTTTGTTAGAAATAGGTTCGTGTTATCAAAAATGCTAGCTGTGAACTTCCGTGTAATGGTGTTCATATTCGCTTTGTACGAGTTATCAGTTTCCACTTCCGAAATCGTCCAGTCACGAATGCCATGTGCACCTTTGAACTCGTATTGATTGTTCTATTCATATATAAGGGTAGCTTTTTTCGTAAAAACAACAACCAACCTTTAGAGCCTTGCAAATCAAAAGCATCTTATCGAAGATAAAGACATAACGAGGTTTTGGTCTAATTCCTTCATCATGATCGGCCAGTTTGACTACTCCATCAATTTGTAATCTTCCATAGTCGGAAATTCGTTTGTTGTCGGGCTAAAGGTGATTTTATTAAAGGACCAGTCCAGTAGGAAAAAATTGCCATTTTTGTTGATATTCAGAAAGTTCATGAAAAATGGAGCATTTTTTGTTTTTACGCCAAGTTCTAGATCGTTGTAGTTTTCGAGATAATTGCGTTTGAAATTTTCAATTTGTTACAAGCTCTTCGTTGTAATACACAAACTTTTTTGAATTTTTGTGGAATAATCGATTTTTGCATCAATCTTTTAAATTTTTATAAAATGAACAGTGTAGTAATTTTTATAGCTAAATGAGACGAACAAAATGACACCAAAATTATCCAATTTGAACATTGTTTTGGGTTATTGAAACGAAAATTCTGATTCAGGGTTTTCGTTTCAATAACCCAAAACAATGTTCAAATTGGATAATTTTGGTGTCATTTTGTTCGTCTCATCGAGCTATAAAAAACTGCTAAAATGTTCATGTTATGAAAATTGAAAAATCGTCAAAACGACGATTTTTTCAATTTTTGACGATTTTCTCAATTTTGACGATTTTTTCAATTTTTAACTATTTTTTAAAAACATTATAAAAATAGCGGGATCGAACATGCGGGTCCAACGTTGCTTAACTTGCCAGATCGGACGTCGGCACCTTGGACTTGGCCATCTCCCCCGGACTTTTTTCCCATTGGCGGCGGAAACGGACTTTATTCAAAAACTCACAATCGATAAATCTACAATACTCCTCTCGATTGATCGAATAATTTCCATGGCCTCATGATCTCGTTTGACCTCATTTATGTAGTGATTTACATCACTCATCGCATCTCGGGCATCAATCAAATTTTGGTACTCTGAATCATCGAATGTTGTCGATTTGATGAGTTGCTAGAAAAGTTGAGCAGTTAAAGGACCAGTTCAGTTGAGAAAAAAGTTGGCCAATTTTTGTTGATATTCGGAAAGTTTCAGGAGCATTTTTTTACAGCACGTTCTGAATTGTTGTAGTTTTCGAGATAATCGCGTTTGAAATTTGACTTTGTGTTCATGTTTTCGTTGTAATACACAAACTTTTTTGAATTTTTTCGGCGAAAAATCGATTTTTGCATTTTCGATTTTTTCAATTTTTGACTATTTTTTCGATTTTTTGACTATTTTTCAAGTTTTGACGATTTTTTCGATTTTTCAATTTTTCGATTTTCTCAATCTTGACGATTTTTTATATTTTTTCAATTTTTGCATCGATTTTTTCAATTTTCATAAAATGAACATTTTAGCAGTTTTTTATAGCTCGATGAGACGAACAAAATGACACCAAAATTATCCAATTTGAACATTGTTTTGGGTTATTGAAACGAAAACCCTGAATCAGAATTTTCGTTTCAATAACCCAAAACAATGTTCAAATTGGATAATTTTGGTGTCATTTTGTTCGTCTCATTTAGNAAAAATCGATTAAAAATTCAAAAAAGTTTGTGTATTACAACGAAAACATGAAAAATTTCAAATGCAATTTTCTCAAAAACTATGACGATTCAGAGCATGCTGTAAAAACACAAAATACTCCATTTTTCATGAACTTTCCGAATGTCAACAAAAATTGAGCAACTTTTTTCCCACTCGACTGGTCATTGGACAAACAAATAGACATAGGTCACCAGTAGGGGAGTACACCGGTCCCTCAGGATGGATGGATGAATGGCCTTTTAGGGGGTACATGATAAAAAATAATTGGGGAGGGGGGGGGTACATAAACCCTCATGATGGATGAATGACTATAAAGGCGGAAGGTCCGAGGATGAGTGGTGAGGGGGTACTGTACCCTCCTTGGTAACTTATGCAAATAGGGTCATACTTCCAGCAAAAGATGATATTTTAAGATGCGCTGCATCGGCACAGAAAGTAAGTCTTGTAATTTGAACTGTCCCCGATTGGCATCGGTGGTGAGTTCCTAAATTGATTTAACAGAACTGATAAAATTTTTCAATCGAGAATTACGGCAATCTTGCGCTTTTTTTTGTCATCACTACGCTCAATTTCTTCAATTCTCGCACGTGAAGCGTTCATTAAGGAACAATACCTAGCATAGATGATAAATCTTTTTTTGCTACTAAAATTTTTTTAAATTGGGTGAGAAAAAAGTTGTGTACTTGATGAAAACATCACCGATGCGGGTTTCACTTTCGGTTGAATGTCTTTGTTCAAAACCCAGAGTGAATAAAACAGCACGTCGGAGTTTCAAATGGAATGAACGGTGGAATGTGGCAATCTCCTAAAAATTGTTTTTCCTGAAAAAAGAAATCGATTGCGCGCATTCTCGAAGTTTGAAAACGCTTCTCTGATCCTGAATCAGGGAAATAAGAGTGTGTATTGAAGCGAAAATATATAAATTTTCGATGTTTCTTCTGAAAATCATTGTTCTAGGAGTAATTTTATGAGAGAAATCGATTTCCCTGAATCAGGATCAGAGAAGAATTTTCATGGTTTGAGAATGCACGCAATCAATTCCACCCTAGAAAACCCCCTAGATAGCAGGTTTTCTAGCGAAAATCCGAATTTTATTCATTTTCGTTTCATTATACCCACCCCTTCCCTGAATCAGGGAAGCATTTTCATGGTTCGAAAATGTGCGTAATCGATTCCCTGCCTAGAAAAACCTTGGATGACTCATTTTCGCAAAGATTCGACTCAACCCTCAAAAGCACCTTACTTATAGAACAACCCAATACAACTTTTTATGATTCCATAAAATTTCCGATCCTGATGTGGATCGAACCTGCGCTAATCATGACTTTTGCCAGCGTCCTAGCCATTCGGCCATGCCCATCTTTTTTGGAACAGTTGACAACTTACATAAATATTGATGAAAATCGCTTCCATATCCTCAGGGTTCAACAAAAACCTCAACGGGTCATAGAACTTTGCAAGAATCATATCTAACGCATTCTCAACATAGTTTGTCTCCGTGTCCAGCAATTCCTTTATACAGTGCTCCCGTTGTGACGAAGGTTTGAAGTTTGCCCACGCCTACAACACGAAATTTGCATATGGTTCGTTATGGTGTGACGCTAGCAGTCGTGAAACGTATTTCACGCTAGCCGTCCGGAAATGGGTTTGAACTTACCTGAATATTGACACGAAAACCCTGAATTTTACATTTTTAAAATACGCTTAACTATTGGATGTATTTAAAAAAGAAAGACGGTATTCTTTATAGCTCGACGAGACGAACAAAACGAAACCAAAATTATCCAATTTGAAAATTGTTTTGGGTTATTGAAACGAAAACCCTGATTCATGTTTTCTTTTCAATAACCCAAAACAATTTTCAAATTAGATAAATTTGGTGTCATTTTGTTCGTCTCGTCGAGCTATAAAGAATGCCATCTTTCTTTTTTAAATACACCCAATAATTATGTGTTTTTCCGAATTTTTGTAAAATTCAGGGTTTTCGTGTCAATATTCAAGCACATTCAAACAGAGTCCGGAAATAAATCGTGAAATAAGTTTCACAACTGCTAGCGCGCACCCTTATTTTTTTGAACCCACGTCTTTGCTCGAAATCCTCGCATTGGAATTGACAACGATTGTGTCATAGATTTGCATCTCCTTCTCACTTTCTTCTTTCCCATAATTATACACAGCATCATAGATACTCTCTTTTTCTTCGACAGCTTCAACTTCATCACGTAGATTACTATACAAATCCGAGTGTTCGGAAACATGGGAAGGGGAGCAAACCGCCGGAAAAGGCCTAAACTTCGGTTAAAGGAGCAGTCGAGTGGGGGGAAAAAGTTGCCAAATTTTTGTTGATATTCGGAAAATTCATGAAAAATGAAGCATTTTCGTTTTTACGACAACCTCTAAATCGTTGTAGTTTTCGAGAAAATTGCATTTGAAATTTTGAATTTGTGTACATGTTTTCGTTGTAATACACAAGCTTTTTGAACTTTTGGCGTAAAAATCGATTTTTGAATTTTTTTTGATTTTTCCAATTTTTGACAATTTTTACGATTTTTCAATTTTTGCATCGATTTTTTCAATTTTCATAAAATGGACATTGTAGCAGTTGTTTATAGCTAAATGAGACGAATAAAATGACACGAAAATTATCCAATTTGAAAATTGTTTTTGGTTATTGAAACGAAAACATGAATCAGGGTTTTCGTTTCAATAACCAAAAACAGTTTTCAAATTGGATAATTTTGGTGTCATTTTGCACGTCTCCTTTATCTATAAATAACTGCTGCAATTTTCAATTAATGAAAATTTTAAAAAATCGATTTTTTCGCCGAAAAAATTCAAAAAAGTTCGTGTATTACAACGAAAACATGTAGACAAATTCAAAATTTCAAATGCAATTATCTCGAAAACGACAACGATTCAGAAGATGCCGTAAAAAGAAAAAATGCTCCATTTTTCATGAAGTTTTCGAATATCAATAAAAATTGTTACTTTTTTCCCACTCGACTGGTCCTTTGATAGGAGATGAAAAGTTCATAAAAGTCCCCACCTAAGCACTTTCTTGGCCTTGTCCGTGTGAGACAAGTGGGATAAAAGACGGAGAACGCGCTCAAAATCGTCTAAATCGTAGAGGTCATTTTCCTCGAAAAGTTCCGACTCGGGAATGTGAAAGGTTGTTCGGCACGCATCCAAAAATAGCCGAATGTTGTTCGAACACGAGAACTAAAAAATTTTGATGTATAGTAAGAGAAAATTTGAGCATACTCTTGATTTTTGGCTTTGTTGAGGCTGGAGGAAGATGTGGGTTTGGTCGATACAACCATAACTGAAAGTATTAGCTAAACGGCACAGAAGAATCCCATCACGAAGAATAGCCGCTAGATCGGATAGACGCAATATGCGACTCTTTTCTTCGCCCAAAACTCGAGCATTGTATAACCAATGGGTTGCTTCTTGCCATAGCAATTCCGGTCTCACCATCTAAACATTAGCTGTCAATATATATTTTTTTCGCCCACGGCACGGGTCAAAACAAAAAAAAATGTCGCCAAGAGCTTCAAAACGAGTACCATATCATGGGGATTTGGGGGGTTTTTCATGGCCGAGTGGGTAAAGTGACTGATTTGCACTTTAAAGGTGCGGGTTCAAATTTAAAGTTTTTCTCACAATCGATTTTTCACATAAAATTAGTCCTAATAGGATCATTTTTGAAAAACGAAGTTTAGGCTTAGACTTAAGCTTGGGCTTAGGCTGGGGCTTGGTCTTGGCTTATGCGGAGTGAATTTTCGCGTCGAAAAAACATGAAAAAATCGCCCAAATTCCGGTTTTTTTCGATACACTATGTAAAAATCGAAGTCTATCCTCCAATTGCTTCATTTACTAATTTACACACCATGCTTGAAAACCATAAAAGCACTTGACAAGATTATAAACAGCCCATAGCCAAAAAATTAGATTAGACAAATCAAAAGTAGCACAACATTGGAACGAAAACCATGAAAGCAAAAGTTCCTCTCCGCATACGATATAGTTTGTTTTGAATGCCAAACAAGAGTAAGCAGCCGCAAAAAGAAAAAAAATAAAATGATGAGATTCTTCTCGAATCCAATGGTAAACATTAGCGAAAACTTTTCTGTTGTAAAAGTCGCGTGCGAACTATTTCTACATGTGTAATTGTATTGATAAAAGAAAACAATTTTGATGACTATAAATTATCACCAATTTTAGAACGCACACAATTTGTTGGATGTGAAAGTGAATCTAGGTTAATTTTGTTCAAAGTGGTAAGTGTTGACATAAGTTGTTTACAAATATCTTCCCTCTGCCTGCAAGTAAGAAAAACATTCGCTTACAAGTTTTTTGTTATTATTTTGAAAGAAAGCTATTCGAATCGAGTGAAGATGATTAGAAATTCGAATTTTTAAATTTTTTTTTGCTAAACGTCTCGATCAGTCAGAGTTTCCTGAATCAGGGTTTTCGCTTCAATAACTCAAAACAATTCTTCAATTGGATAAACTTGATGTCGTTTTGTTTGTCTCGTCGAGCTATAAAGAATGCCGTTGTTGTTTTTTTTAATGCATCCAATAATTAAGCGTTTTTAAACAAATTTAAAATTCAGGGTTTTCGTGTCAATACTCCAACTAATTCAAACGAGGTCGAGAATTGAGTCACGAATTCGAGACGCAAGTCGAGACGTTTAGCGTTTCAATCAGCTCGAGACATTTAGCGCGTAGCCTAAGTGACTTTTTAAGACCATGTAAGAGCGTTGCGACCTGTTGCAACGCTCATGGTAATAAAGCACTTCTATAGTTTTGCGCTCATCTTTAAGATTGACTCGATTTTATTGTATTTATAAAAAACTTTCAACGATAAACAGGATTGCACAAATTTCGGGAATTTGGGAAAGTTGCGGGAATATTCCCGTTGCCGGGTTATCAATAAAATCCGTTTATTGATACGACAAAATTTAAATCAACTTCACTTTACTAAGTTTTTTCTCTTTGATAAGTCCGAGTAAATCTCGCGTTATGATAATATCATAATTTGTAATCATATTTCGAAATGTGATTACAAATTATGATATTTCGAAATGGAACTAATTCAGAGTTTTCGTGTCAATACTCCAACTAATTCAAACGTATAGTTGAAACGTCGCACTGAACGTGAATTTTTTTCGAAAAATTTTGGAGCTAGTCCGGGTGGGGGGACCAAGTGACGTTCAAAAAAAATTTTTCCGATTTTCTTCTAAAAATCGACTTTTTAGGGTAATTTCTAGGCGAAAAATCGATTGCGCGCATTTTCGGAGCATGAAAAATTTTGAACGTCACTTGGTCCCCCCAGCCGGACTAGCTCCAAAATTTAAAAAAAATTTTCCGCGAGAAATGGATCCCTTTAGGGGTAATTTTTTCAATTTTTGACGATTTTTTCAATTTTTTGTTGATTTGTAAGGGTCAAACAAAGGTTTTCACGCTTCGGGAATGCGCGCAATTGATTTTTCGCATAAAGTTACCCCTAAATATGTCATTTTTTAAAAATTTTAGAAAATTTTTTTCCATTTTTGACGCTGGGTAACCCCCTTCCCATATCTATAATAGCTCAAAATTTCGATTTTGAGCAAAATATTCATTCGAAATTGACAAAATATTACATTTTTAGGATTCTGAAAGTGAGTATTCTTCTTCTTTATCTGGTGGGGCATTCGATACAGAAGATATTGAAAACATGAGTCTTATAAGTCAAGCATCTGAACAGCATTTATTGGGTAATGATACAAAAACACATTCGATTTTTGAGAGAAAAAAATTCAATTTTGAGCAAAAATTTCGATTTTGAGCAAAAACTCGATTTTTGAGAAAAAAAAATTCAATTAAAAAAATTCAGTCTTCTCCAAAAATTCCAAAAATTTTTAGAAGACATAGCCATGGAAATTGATACACCGGGCGAAGTCACAGAAAAGTTTCAAAAAGATTTGTGGCAGTTGAAACTGTTGCCTTATTATGATGAGCTTACAAGGTTAGTTTTTTTTGTTTATTTTCAAAATTAACCTACACGACTTTTAGAGACGCGGACACATTTTTCTCACACATAAAAACCGGTCTAGCACATTCAGTTTTGCACAGGGATGCTAGACCCGGGTTTATTTACTGGGTACATGAACTTGATCGATATATGCAGCTATACAACCGGCGTTTCACCAAGCAAGATCATCTGAATTTGGTGAAGCTCCTCTATTCGGCTCTCACCTTGGAGAATCTCGATTTTCGAGTCGTCAAATTGACTGCCAACACGATAACGACATTGTTGGCGCGAAAAAATTTGCTTTCAAGGGAAGAGTTGCAATTGGAATGGCGTCCTTTGTACGATCTGTACATTGAAATCGCGTATAAGAATTTGGAAGAGGACGGAATTTTCCTCTTGCCTGAAGGCTTGAAAAAGACTTTAGAGTCGGCAATTTTGGAGTGCAATCGTAAGATTTTCGCATTCTACCAGTCCACTCGGAAAAAGGCTCTATGAAAAAAAGTTTATATTCGTAAAAATCATGCGTAAAAATTGAATTTTTTTGTGAAAAATCGAATTTTTGTTGAAAATTGGAATTTTGTCGTAAAAATGCGATTTTGTAGCTCCAAATATCATTTTTAGATTATTTCCCCGATTCGGCGACCCAAGAAATCTTGGACGAATTGAGACCCTTCGTCTGTCCATGGGATGACACTATGGCCAGGGCTCTCAATAACATGTATTTATTTCTACCTACTTCGTTGGATGCGGATACCCATGATGCCTGTGGTGCGTCTCTATGGGTTGACGAGCTATGGCATTGGTTCACTTCGGTGGAATGCTGCAGTTCTATGGACGAGAAAATCCTATCGATTTTTTACCGGTAACTTGCGTTTGAAATTGTTCATGTTTTCGTTGTAATACAAAAACTTTTTTGTGTAAAAATCAATTTTTGCATCGAATTTTTTTTCAAAAATTTATAATAAAACATTTGTTAAGGCTAGTGCGAGACTGTCCCGGATATGTTGACTGGTCAGATAAATACGATGCCATTTTCTCAAGACTTATCCGGAGTTTCAAACTCGAAGTTGGGTCCGAACGGGTGCTGTTGAATAGCAATTCGCATATCTATGGGTATATTGGTATGATTGTCGCCTATACTCTTGGTGGTCTAAATGACGGGTAATTGAGTTTGGGAGCTACTGCACAATAAGGGGGCAAAAAAAATTTCTCTGATTCAGGGAAGGCATGTGTATTGAAGCGAAAAGTCGAAAAATGGAATTTTTTGTGAAAAATCGAATTCGCTGTTCTTAATGATGAGTAATCGAGTTTGGGCGCTACTACACAATAGATGGAAGATCGAAAAAACACTTCCCTGATTTAAGGAAGGCCTGTATATTGAAGCGAAAAGTCGAAAAATCGCATTTTTGCAACTTTTTGCTTCAATATTCAGGCCTTTCTGAATCAGGGAAGCATTTTTTGCTTCGTTCAGATCTTCCGCTTGTTTTTACCCCCAAGAGGTGTCATTTTCAGAAAAAAATTTTTCACATGGATGGTCCCCTCCAATGTGTTGTAGCTCCTGAGTTTGTCATGTCTACAACAAAAAATGCTCAAACTTTTAGGTGCCAATCACATTTAAGCCAGCTATTCTCGTCGATACAAAACTATTTTCATCCATCGAATAGTGGCAGCCACACCGGAAACTTGTTGAATTTTGTCTTAAAACTGGCCACATTTGTTCTACAGCGAGTGAATCGTGAACGCCATCACCCAAACAAATATGTCAATTTGGTGGTAAGTTGACGAATTGCTTAAAATTTTACACTAGGAACTTATCATTTAAAGGACCAGTCTACTCGGAAAAAACTCTATATTCGGAAAGACCATGAAAAATAGAGCATTTTTCGTTTTTACGACAACCTCTGAATCGTTGTAGTTTTTGAGATAAATGCGTTTGAAATTTGAATTTGAGTTCATGTTTTCGTTGTAATACACAAACTTTTTTGAATTTTTTTGGCGGAAAAATTAATTTTTGCATCGATTTTTTCAATTTTCATAAAATGAATATAGTTCAATTTTTTATAACTCGATGAGACGAATAAATGACGCCAAAATTATCCAATTTGAAAATTGTTTTGGGTTATTGGAACGAAACATGATTTTGCCGTCATTTTATTCGTCTGTTATTTTTATATAGGGGGTTTTCTAAGTAGACTGGTCCTTTTAAAAAAACTTTTTTAGCCGCCAGAATTGTGTTTGACTAATTTACAACTCGACGCTTTTGTCAAATCTATTCTACCCTGCCTCGAATATGGAGCTTTTTCGAAACTCAAGCATGAACTAGTACCATCCATTGTCCGAATTTTGTCTTTCCTCTCACCTGGAATTATAATCCCATTTGTGTTAGACTTGTAAGCGCAGAGTCGACTAGTGATGTTCCAAGTGATAATGATAAAAGGGAGTGATAAGATAACGCATTTTGATAACAATGATCACGATTTTTGTCATAACGTTATCACTAGTGATAACGTTATCATCCCCAAAATTTGAAATTTTTCTTAAAAGGCTTGGGCTTAGCTTAGGCTTAAGCTTGGTCTTAGTCTTTTTTTTATTACACTTATCTCATTTCTCACTTTGAACATCACTAGACTCGACTTTCTGACACTCTAATCCAAAATTTTCAGAGTCTATCCAGCTTTGGAGACAGTCACCGAGCCTCATCGCTTAATTCAGTCATTGCACATCTTGGCTTGTATCTGTGTTGCATTGGTTCGGGACGATCCGACCAAAAGCTCGGGCGAGAGGTTGCCAATCAAATTTCTCGATTTTGAACCTGACGCTTCCATACGGTCATATAAATCGCATGCAATCACTATTTTGAATAATATTCTTCCGGGTATTGATGTGAACGATATCGCGAAGTCGACACTTACCTTTCAGGTTGGTTGGTTTTTCTAGAGCGAGAGAGATGGTCGCAACCTGTTGTGTCAATACACTATAACACAAGTTACATACATGTGTTAATCATAGGTCGGCAAGGTGGGGGGAGGGGACCCCGATGAGGTGGCCCCCACCACTAAGACTTTAATAAAAAAGGACCTTTTTTTAGCTTGAGGTAGTCTTCTGACACTCAATTTTTATGGACCACCTCATATGTTCGGAGGGATTCATAAGGTGGTCCTCCCTTCAATTTTGAGTCCATGAGTGAGTGGGTCAGAAGGGGGGGGGGGGGGG
>OZJO01023474.1:0-29902 GCA_900406225.1 Acrobeloides nanus | reverse complement strand
ATCCGGCCTGGCCTGGCCCGGTCTTACTAGGGCCGGCAAAAAGTGCTCAGGCCAGGCCGGCCTGGCCCGTATACATTTTTACCTGTAGGTAAAGGTGTGCAGACCCTCTGGCCTGCACACCTGGATGATTTTCAGAAGAAAAATTCAAAAATTTCATATTTTTGCTTCAATATACACTCTTATTTTCATGAATCAGGGTCATCAAGACTGGCCTGTCCCGACCTAGGCCGGCCTGGCCTGACCCAGGCCGCGGAACTTTTAACGGGCCAGGTCAGGCCAGGCCGAACTTCCGGCCTGGCCTGGCCCGACCTGACTAGGGCCGGCAAAAAGTGCTCAGGCCAGGCCGGGCCAGGTCAGGCCAGGCCGGCCCTAGGGCCGGCCTGGCCCGTGCACACCTTTAGTTGCCATAAAAACAAAAAATGCTTCATTTTTCATGAACTTTCCGAAACATACATATTCGGATAGCCCATATATGAGTTTGATGACGATTTTTGTCAAAAAAATTTTTTGATCTCATCCCCTGACTGTAGGGCCAAAAAGCACAAGAAACCGAAACTAATAAAGATAGACCAGGAAGAGGTAAAAAAAGGACATCGAGGACCCCAGCAAATTGTCGAAGAGCCCGAGGAATGATTAACCTGAGTCCAACGACCAAAAGAAACTCAACTCGAAAGCTGAGAATTTCGAAAGATTCTACCCATAAGATTCTTCGTGAAGATCTTGGCCTGAAACCATTCAAGTTCAAGAAGCGCCAGAAGTTGACAGCAGAAGCTGTTTTGTTATGATTCCAATATATAAGAAAATCAAGATGATGTAAAATTCGGAGGTTTGGGTCTCCCTTGGGTCTTATACTACAAGGCACTGGCCTTTTATTTCACCCAAAAGCGCAACAGATTTTCACTAGGTCCACGCAATCGGTCTCGAACTTTTATTTCCGCCCAACACGCAATGGATTTCCAAGTCTTCGCGATCGGTCTTGTGTAGTAAACGTTACCACGTCTCTAAATTCTCGTGACGCTGAGCTAAACGGTCTAAAAATAGGAAATAAATGCGGGTGCAAGCCCGATAAAAATATAAAAACTGAAACTTTCTTTATTCAATTTATACCACAAAACAACCACAATATTGCACCAAAGTAAAACAGCAAAATGGAAGAAAATTGTCTTTGCTAAATTTACGCTTTCCTGACAATTTTCTGAACACAAAAAAGAAATAACAATCGTCAAAACAAAGAATCAAGTTTTTTTCACACCAAGAATCCGACAGCCTAACGAAAAACCTTTTTTAATAGTTTGAAAGAAAAATAAGATATAGTTAGAATTTAATAAAAAGGGTTTTCGTTGTAATATATAAACAAATTCAAAACCATAACTAGATTATTGATCTTGTTGTGGTTCATTCTTTACATGTAAACACAAAATTTTACAAGTGTTCCCTTTATTTTAAGACACCCTGTACTGTTGTGGTTTTTTTAAAGGGGGTGCATTTTGCGATGATTTGGGAGAAAAATTTTTTCGTAAAAATGAAATATTGGGGGTGATTTGATGCGAGAAATCGATTGCGCGCACTCCTGAAGCGTAAACACGCCATCTTGACCAAGTTTTCATGAAAAATTGCCTATTTTTTCGCCCTTTTCATCTTTTTTCGTCGCTCTTTTCGCCCATTCCCTTCTGCAACCCGGAATTTTCAGCAAGCAATTTTAATCAAAATTTCACTAAAACATGATCAAGATGGCGTTTTTACGCTTCGGGAGTGCACGCAATCAATTTCTCGCATCAAATTACCCCCAATAGGGTCATTTTTACGAAAAAATTTTTTCCCCAAATGGTTGCAAAATGCACCCCCCTCTAAAACGTTTTATATGATTGTTTGATTTTCATGTATTTTTATCAATTGGCGGGAAACTGTTTTTGAAATTTAAAAATAGACAGTCATATGCAAGTGCAAATGTTACGCATACAAACACAGATTCGAGCACACAACGAGCACAAAATTATAGTTGACATCCAATAGAAGAAACGAACCGACAGGGATTCTGGTTCATCGCGAAACTTTCAACACAGCGAACGAAAATGCGATAAAAGTTGAAGAACATTCTTCAGGTACAGCATACAGAAATGGCCAAAAAAACCTTTCATGGTCAAATGGCTAGGACTCCAGAAATGCCGCTTCTAAGAACGAGGTTCGATCCCGGAGGTCCAGATTTTTTATTTTATCGACTCAAACAAATTTGTAAAAGCAAGACCCATATAAAATTAAATGAAAAAATTTTGCCTATCATTCTTTTTTGATTTTGGTCTATGTGGAATCCTATACGGATGGGGTATTCTCTTAAAGATATACCGCTGTATAGGGTCCCACATAGGTCAAAATGAAAAAATAATGATAGGCAAAATTTTTCATCACTTTAAATCTTTTACATTGTATTGGGGACATAAAAAGGCAACTTTTTACTCATAATCATGACTCCCTTGCACCTCTTGTAAAGAAACACCTCATCAGGTTATCAGCTACTGACTTGACTCTTCTCCCTAAACATGTATGCTCAAGTAACAAAAAATCATGGACACCACATGATTTAAATATCGATATCATGCTATGTAAACATTTTTAAATAAAAATTTGGCTTTATTTGACTAGAATAAATATTTGGTGATAAGCACAATGTTTTATTTTTTCAACTTGTTTTCTACCGACTATACAATTTTTAATATTTTTCATTTTTTTATTATACTATTTTTAAAATTTTATTTTAGATTCATCGTTTTAAAGTAGTTGATGGATTAACAGAAGAAAATAAAGTTTTGGGTTTCAATCCAGCGGATTTCAAACGCCTAAATGCAAGGTTGAAAAAGATTTAAGAGACGATATCTCGAAACTTCGAAAAAATTGATCAAAAGTGGCCATAGTAAAAAAGTTCAAAAATATTTTAAAACATATCATACCCCCGTTTTTGGGGTCGAAAAAGACGAATTTGAAGTCCATTTTTCGATCCGACTTAACCATACTGAGATACGGGGATTATGTTTTTACAAATATAGGGTAAGCTTCAAAAATTCATAACTCCCCAACTATAGCTTCATATGAAATAGTTTTGGTGTCATTGGATTCCTCATGATTTCTACTACATTTTTCATATATATATGATTCGTTCAAACTAATACGGTTTAGAAGATAGAGCAATTTTTCTGATTTTTAGGGGTTCAAAAGTTACTTTTTTTGCTCTATCCTCCCAGTAGTTGGCGAGCGCCATTGACCCTAAATTTAGCTCCTGTTACCAGCATTCCAATGACACCATGATCGAATCGAAAACGGACTTCAAATTCGAGTTTTTTGATCCCAAAAACGGGGGGTATGATATGTCTTAAAATATTTTTGAACAATTTTTTTACTATGTCCACTTTCGGTTCGTTTCGAGATATCGTCTCTTAAACAATAAATTAAAAAATTTAGACTCTTTCAAGTTGTTTATATATCTCGAGATGGCGCATTGAGGCTCATTGTTGCCGTAGGCAAAGCAAGTACTGTAGTTAAAAAAGGAGAAGTGACAATGCCGGATTTTCTTCGAGACCTATTGCAGGTTAATAGGCAAAATGAAGTCGAAATTGGACGTTATGTCTCTGAAGCTAAATTGGAATCTTGCTATGTAATGGCAGAAATAAACAAGATGGAGAAGCTTGTGAATGGGAACTGGCAGCAGCAATCGGAGTAAATCATATTTTTGGCATATTCAATATCGGCGTGATCCGATGCCACGATCAAAAACGACATGACAAAAACGGCAGAATCAAAAAAGGCACGACATGAACGGCACGAAACAAACGATTCCCTATAACTTTTTATGGTGAGTTTTTCCGGGAAAGTGATGTTCTACAAAGTTGTTCCAAATTTTATGGGAAACAAAAAGGTTAATATTCAACTAGAAAATACACAACTAGAACCATCGGATGGGAACTAGGAAATATACAACTAGAACCACTACTGATTTCGAGATCGGGATTGCATTCATCAAGGCCGTGTGATATAGTAGTTAGCACGGTAGACTATGGCTGTAGATGACCAAGATTCGATCCCCGACCGGCGATTCGCGATTAGTGGTTCTAGTTGTGTATTTTCTAGTTGAATATTAACCAACAAAAACAACTTTGTAAAACTTCAATTTTCCTCAACAACTCAAAGTTATAGGGGCATGTGCCGTTTTTGTCATGACGTTTTTTAGTGCCGTTTTTTGTCTAAACAATTGAATAATTTAGTGAATCTTGGTTCTTATCGACTGATCTTCAGCACCTTGCATCAAATTTTGTCAAACAAAATAACAAAAAAATTCTTTATTTCGGCGATACCCAAACAATGGGAGTGATCATTCATGGCGCTTTTGGTGAAGAGGCTCATTTTTATCGAAACTATTAAAACTATGGTCACTAGGAGTTCGGTAAATTTTTATGCAGAATTTAAGGCTATCTAGCACCATAGCCACTCGTTCCATCCATCAATTTTTTTCAAAAATCCAAAATTTTTTGAAAAAAATGCAATATAGTCAAAAATATTAGATGGGTGAGTGGAACTACATGGGTAGTACCATCCAGGACGGCACTACATTTTTGCCCCCTGGTTACACTTCTTCGTCAGTTCGCTTCGCCATTTTTTGCGCGATTTTCTTCGGTTCCATTCCACCGGGAGGAGGATTCGTGAGCGCGGGGCTAAGGGTTCGCGGGTGAGGGGGTTAAGGGCACGGCTTGGGCCTTCGGCCCCTGCGAAGTGTTCAACTCCGATAAAAATATTGAAAAATTTTTTAGGATTTTTTTTTCAAAAATCTTATTTTTGCATAGTTTTTTCTTATTTCTTTTTTTCATTCGGAGCCCTGTATTACAATCAAATTACCATACCGTAATGTTTCTGCGTTATGACGAGAAGCTGAAAATTTGCTCATTCTTTAAAAAATGCAAATCAACCTAATTGCCCATCATAAAAAGCATATTTATTTCTCAAACCGTCTTTATTTTCCCCTCCATTTTGCCTATCTCCCAATAAAGGCTTATCAGAAGAAAAATAAGTGAATGATTCATCAATCTTTTAAATTTTCATAAAATGATTTTAGCTAGTCCCAAAAAGCCAGCATAAATTAATACTTCTTTTCCTTCTTCGTTGCCTTCTCGCTCGCTCTTCACAGTTTTTCATTTAGTTTTATGACGGATTTGCTCTTGCAACTTTTTTTGATTCGATAAAATAAAATATTTTGACCTCCGGGGATCGAACCCTCGATTTTATAAGCGGTAGTCTGGAGTTTTAGCCATGAAGGTTTGTTCGTGCGTTTCTGTACGCCGTGAATATCGTTAAAATTATGGCGATGTCATAAAAATATGGAAATGCGGCAACCCTGATGATTATTGGTTGTTTTGTTTTTAGTTTAAGTTTATTTGTGATACGATTTTAGACTGTGATTCTTGTTAATAATTTTTAATATACAGGTTGTTTTTTAAAGGACCAGTCTACTTTTGGGGAGTTTATATCATGTGAAAGCACAAAATTTTGAGCATTTTTTGTTTTTACGGCTTACTTGAAAATCTAACCGTTAAAAGTTATGAGCAAAACAAAATTGTGAAAAAGATTTTCAAACGAGTTTAAACATTGAAACGAAAAAGAAAACATTGAGCTTGCACCAGGCAAAATCAAATTGTTTATTGAAACGAATAAATCAATCATTATAAAATTCAAAATCTCGACAGTTTGAGAAAAAAGAAGTATAATAAAGTGTTTATAACTCGCCAAGACGAACAAAATGACACCAAAATTATTGAATTTTGAAAATATTTTGGGTTATTGAAACGAAAACATGAATCAGGGTTTTCGTCATAGGTCACCAGTAGAGGGGTTTACATGCATACATGAACAAGGAGTAGGGGCAAGCTACTTCGGGGCTATATGTTGTCGACCAAAAAAAAGGTCGATTTTTTCAAAAATTTATATGATGAATGAATTGGAAGGGGGAGGGTACACGAACCCTCATGATGGATGGATGAATGACTATAAAGNATTGGGGGGGGGGGGGGGTACATGAACCCCCATGATGGATAGATGAATGACTATAAAGGCGAAAGGTCCGAGGATGAGTGGTGAGGGGGGTACTGTACCCCCCTTGGTGACCTATGGTTTTCGTTTCAATAACCCCAAATATTTTCAAAATTCAATAATTTTGGTGTCATTTGATTCGTTTCGGCGAGTTCAAGAATTGTCAAGATTTTAAATTTTATAATGATTGATTAATTCGTTTCAATAAACAATTTGATTTTGCCTGGGTTAAGCTCAATGTTTTCTTTTTCGATTCAATGTTTAAACTCGTTTGAAAAATTTTTTTCACAATTTTGTTTCTCTCATAACTTTTAACCGTTAGATTTTCAAGTAGTGCTGTAAGGGCAAAAAATGCTCCAAATTTTGTGCTCTTTCACATGGCATCAACTCCCCGAAAAGTAGACTGGTCCTTTAAGTTGCTTCCACATTTCAAAAATTCACATAAAATCGAGTTTAACTCCTTTCCCGTCGCCCGATGGGCTCAAACGCTTGCCTCCGTCATTGGATAACTTTAAAAACAAATTTTATTGAAAAATGTTTGTAATTTCGATTTTTTTTAGTATAAAAATACTGAAAATTACGATTTTTTGAAGTTTTCTACTCCCAGTATTTTTCCTTCATTCTGTGTCCAATTTCGCTGATTTTTTGTTCGGGGGGGGGGGGGGGTTGGCCACTGCGAACACGAACCCAAAGGAATTTTTCAGCTTTGACCTTGTGCCCTTTTTTTAAATTTTTTCATAAAAAGTGATGTTTTAAAAAGTTGTTTGCCGTGTTCTCGGGAATTGAACGAAAAAGTCCATTCGTATTGAAAATGACCGAGATAAGGCCTTAAAACGAAAAATTGGGATTCCATCCAGAAGGGTACCTTAACAAGGTTAAAACTGAAAAATTCGGATTCAATTTTTGATATATCAGCACGACAATATAGCGCCTGGATTCCCATGACTGGATAATTAAAAATAAATGAAAATTTCAATGTTGTCTGACTTGCTGTTGAACTTATCAAAATAAAAAATTTTAATGTTGAGGGATTATTCCCTAAATTTCGGGGTTAAACCCCCCAAATAGTAGGGAGAATTCCGTTTGTATATTGCAGAGTGAGTTTAAAAAGCGTATTTTTGTGATTTTGGGCCAGAAAAATTTTTTACTAAAAATGGCCCATACAGGGGTAGTTATTTGTTTGAATTTTATCTGAGATTTAAAAATAGTAATTACTATAAAAACGCGACCTTTGTGCTTAGTTTAAAAAGTTTTAATTTCCATCGTTTCATACTTTTTGTTTCATCTGTCTCATATATTTGATGAAATAAACACAAAGGTGTTTGTTTCATGTAACCTTTTAGGCGTTTCTCCTATACTATTTATTATATATTTTGAAACTTTTATGAATAGGATGAGTAGTTTGTGATTTATAAATGATATATAATTCTCATACTTTATTGTTTCAAATCATTTACTTCACACTCTAGGTTCTATGAACTTTTTACACTATCCTCTTTTATGGAAGCATCTAAATAAAAAGATAGGAGTCAAAGGTGCGGGCAAACTAAGAATACAGGGTGGCGCAAAAGTTCGGTCCATATTATGTTTATATGCGTTTTTGTTTATAATTTAATAAAATTTTATTCGAAACACAATAATAAGCAATAATAACAACAAGAACTATCTATTTATTCTCAAATGGCCGCCTCCGGCTTCAATACACTTCTTTAAGCGTTTCGGGAAGTCATCCACTGCATTATCAATTATGTCCTGGGGGATAGCGTTCCATGCCTTAACTAAACTCTTCTTCAACGCTTCAATCGACTGGTGGGGCTTCGAGCATGCTTCCGCCTCCAAGATGCTCCAGAGTGAGTAGTCCTTCGCTGGATTCTACCCTTGATTTTTCGTTTGTTAGCCGGTGTGCGAGCAGTTCTTGGTCTTCCGCTTCTTTGTCTGTCGCTGTAGCTTCCTGTTTCTTGGTATCTCTTAATTATTCTGTTGACGGCTCTTGCATGAAGATTCATATCCTGGGCTATTTGATAGTCGCTTTTCCTTGCTCAAACATTCGAATAATACCTCCTCTGAATTCCTTCATACTAAAAAATAGTTTTAAAACGAAAAATCGTAAAAAATATGAACAAAAACGCATATAAACATAATATGGACCGAACTTTTGCGCCACCCTGTAAATTAAGGATAGAACCCAATAGGAAAGAAATCGAGAACGATTTCTTAGGCACACATACATAAGCACATTCCTTATTCGGATAGTATTTTGTTGAGTTTTGTTGACGAGAGAAAGTGCTGATTTTTGATATTTATAAATATGATGTTAACAATACTACATCTGTTTATATACCTCTTAACCCTCGGATGGCCGCGTAAAAAATTGTAAAACAGAAAACTTATTTTAAAAGATTTTTCGATGCGGTCTTTTTTAAGATTGTACTCAGCATCTAGATTTTATTTTCCACTATTTTCATGCCGATCGAAAGAACCAGAGCTACAACGTTGCTTTTTACCACATATATAAAAACTTTTTCCATAGTGTTTTTCCGAATGAACTGGTCCTTTAACGATAAATATTTCACCATAAAGTATGATGCTCAAAAAATGTGATCTGAGCATCATACTTGATGGTGAAAGTTTGTGAATAGCCAATCCGCTTATCAAAGGGCAAACGTCATCAAATACGAATCAACAAATACAATGTTTGTAAAGGGAATGTGCTCTCTAGCACATTTTAATCTTATATGAAAAAATTGAAATGTGCTAGAAATTATCACGTAATTTCTCGCAAAATAGTTTTTTCTACGAATTTTTATTTCAAGAAACATAAAAGTGTGCAAAATGAGTTCGACCCAAGTTTACCTTCGGAGAAACTTGGGTCGAACTTTTCCCTCCTAGATCTTCGGTCTAGGAGGGTAAAACCGACTCGTTCCCAATTGCACTACATGGGCTTGTTGATGATAGATGATCGATTTGAACTTTATTGATGGTTTTTAACAAAATTTTATTATTTTTTGCACATTTTATATGAAAAAATTCTATTTTTTTATTATTTTTTTATTTTTCGACATTTATCTTGATAAAAATTCTATTTTTTCATATAAAATATGCAATAAAAAGAATAAGTTTTGTTAAATTCTCGAAAAAAGCACCAACAATAAGGTTGAAATCGATGTTGAGCATCAACAAGCCCAAGTTGCACAATTGAGAAATAATCGGTTTTAGAGATCAAAGGTCGAGGGTTCGATTCCACCTTGGATCTAATTCATTTTGCACATTTTTGTGTTTTTGAAATAAAAATTCGTAGGAAAAAAACTAGTTTTTTATATGTGGTAAAAAGCAAAGTTGTAGCTCTGGTTCTCAGCTATTTTTGTACAAAAATTCGCTAAAATGAATTTTTTTACGAACTTTTGAAAATATTCATTTCTCAGAAAAAATAGTTCCCAATATTCGATCGGCATGAAAAGTAGCGGAAAATAAAATTTAGATGCTGGTTACAGTCCTAAAAAAGATTGCATCGAAAAATCTTTTAAAAATAAATTTTCTGTAAGTTTTTGAATTTTACGATTTTTTACGCGGCCATCGAAGAGTTAATTAAAACATTTTTTGTCTGTTGATTGTATATTAAAAAATTTTTAACTAAAATTTTGTTTTTTTAGGCATGCAACAATGTAGAATTGCGGGCAATCTTTTCTATGTGGTAATTTTTTATTATATAAAAAATAACTATAAACACCAAATTCTTTCATACACAAATTTCATGTATAAGCCATATAGGAAGGGGTTCATGAAAATAGAGGAAGGGTTTCACGAAAAAGTCTGCGAAAAAAATCTTTAGTTCCTCCCCCCCCCCTCACAATTTGTTATCCAAAATATGGTTGCTCGAAGAAATCCAATTTAACCTCGATTTTTGGAGAATTTTTAGGTGTGGCGTTAAATCGAGACTCGACTGTATCAAAATGGTCATTCTTAAAGGACCACTGAACTTTTGAACGGACCTCGAAAATTTATTTTTAAAAGAAAGACGAATTTTTGCTAATCATTTTTTGTTTTTACAATACCCCTTGAAAGTTTAACCCTTTCGAGATATTTGCGTTTGAAATTTCCTTCAAAAGTTTCAAACGTAAATTTATAGCACAGAAAAATAGCACAGATAAATAGTTAAATCTTAGATATTGGTAAGAGGTAGATAAATGAGATTTAGATGAATTCTTCTGCTTTTCTAATGACGTTTCAGTCGGCCATTGACTGGTACATGGTTCCATCGTTTAGCGCCGCCTTAAAGGACCACTGAACTTTTGAACGGACCTCGAAAATTTATTTTTAAAAGAAAGAGAAATTTTTGCTGATCATTTTTTGTTTTTACGGTACCCTTTGAAAGTTTAACCCTTTCGAGATATTTGCGCTTGAAATTTCCTTCAAAAGTTTCAAACGTAAATTTGTATTGAAACGAAAGGGGTTGACCCCAGCGGGAATTAGAAAATTCAAAATTTCATTTGAAAAAATTCGAATTTGTTATCAAAATTTTATTGCAAATCGATTGTACTCACGAAGAGCTATCCAACGAGTGGTCGATATCCGTATTTCGCATTTTGTGAAGCGTGTAAAAAAATAGTGTGTTTTTGGAGAGTTTTCGACGATTTTTGGCACAATATTTTTTACACGCTTTCCAAAATGCGAAATATGGACATCGAAAATAATAAAGAATTTAAGGTTGTGGGAAGACATGGATCAGTGGCGCAGTAGGTTGCGTGTTTGGCTGTTCCTGAATGGTCGTGGGTTCGGTACCCAGCTTCTTTGCTTGGTTTTTGCCTAAAAATGGCCTCAATTGAGATTTGAGGCTTAATTAAGACCAATTTTTTGGCAAAAACAAGCGACGAAGCTGGGTGTCGAACCCGCGACCTTTTGGACAACAGCCAAAAACGCAACCTGCTGCGTCACTGAGGCCACCTCGTCCATAACCTTAAATTCTTTATCATTTTTTTCTCAATTTTGACAATTCTATTTCTCATTACTGTTAAGAGATTTTTTGATACGGGTTGTTTACGTTGTTGGGGTATCACTAAGCTATCAGATTATGTTCAAATCAAATCTCTACCTTATTGGGAAGACGGAAAAAAGTTGCTCGAAAAACTTCAAACTGAAAAATTCGCATATGAGAAAACGCGAATTTTGAATATTTTTATAGGATCTGAAGCAGCAGAATCGTCTGAGCTCTTTCCTACAAAAAAGCGCATCAAGAATGACGGAGAAACTCTCAAATCAATGATAGTCCCAACCTACTGGGACACCCTGTATATAGACAATGTTATTGCTCAGACTTTATTATCAAATATATTACATTTTTTCAAGGACTTTTTCAGGATATTGACAAAACATTTGGAATTTTTCTATTGGGTTGATATTTTCCCATACAAAAATCTGTCGCTAATAAAAAAATCTTAAAGTAACTTCAAAAAGGCTCTGAGTATCTCTTGCTAAAAATAAATAATTTCAAAAAATTGGCGTTGAAAACGATTCTTTCTAAGTGATTGAGTGATAAGAAATAGACTAGTTTCCCAAGTTCCTTTGTTTCACTTATTATATATGTTACAGTTTTATCTGACCACAATGTTCGGTCAGACCGAACTAGTTTTATCTGACCGAACTAGTTTTATCAGATAAAACTAGTTTTATCTGACCGAACATGCTGGTCAGATAAAACGGTAACATACCGTTTTATCTGACCAGCATGTTCGGTCAGATAAAACTAGTTTTATCTGACCGAGCTAAAATCGTTTTCAGTTTGAAAATCAATTGAAAATTTTCAAAAAACGGTTTTTTAGCCGTAAAATTTTTACGATTTTTCTGCTAATATAGTTTTTAGCTATGCTCTATCGATCAGAACAAGTTTCACGTTGAAAAAACATCTCTATCATTGAGAACTTGAAAAATGTGGTGTACGTATATTTATGCAACGCAGTGTATTTAAGGGGAGTAAAGGGGACAATAGCCCCGACATAGAAAAAATTTAATTTTTTCCTAATGGCTTATGTTTTTGCCAAAAGATTTTTCACCAAAAATTGATTTTTTCAAAAATTTCAAAATTTGCCATTTTTTCAATAAAAATTGCAAGTATTTAAAAACCTAAATTCTTTACAAAATGTCGTCAAATATTAAATTTTCGACTCTTTAAGCCAATTTTTTGACAAATTTTTGCTTTTTTGGAAAAATCTAAATACAATATTGCCCTCAAACCGACCCAATGGTAAAAATTTTGAACAAATTTATAAATATTGACCTAACTTCCGTCGATTAACCCTATATACGGGCCTGATTTGAGAATTTAATTTGTAAAACTTTTATTTAAAAATTATCAACAAATAAATCATGAACGTAATCAACAAAACTATTTATTTATACAAGATAAACTATTATGGCATTTTGAATTACATTTAAACCCAGATTTGTTACATTTACAACGCGAACTATCACATTTCTTAGTACAATTACAATGAAAAAATCCTTGGCCACCAACAATAGATGCCGCAATTGCTGTAGAACGAAGTGTAGTAGAGGTTGATGGCACTTCATCTGGATGGAGAAAATTTGAAGCAGTTTTTTAAAATTGGTTTCGAGTAAACAACTGGGGTAGCATTCCTTGTTTAGTACCCAAACGGTAAAATCCATCTTCCGCTTCCATAACAACTCCAATGACATTCCTATGATCAACTTTTGCACGATCCACGTTAGGCACTGGAATCCTCACACTTGACCCAGGAGAAACTGGTTGTAATCTTAAATAGCTAATTAATCCAATAAAATATATTGGGTTGTAACATAAGTTGTTGCCGCAAAAAATGCCAATTTTCTACAAAAAATATATAGAAAATTGGCATTTTTCGCTCGTTTTCGATGAAATTTGTTTTCAGTGGGTAAGAGTGTATGCTGAATACGATCCAATCGGTCTTTTTGAGAATAAGCCATGTTTTTGTGTCAATATACAGACTTTTTCAAAAAAATTGGTGTTTTTCAATGTTTCAAAGGAATTTTAAAATGTTGATATTTGGTTATAGAAGTCGATTTTTGACGAAATTTTCGAATCTACTAGATTTTTTCTAGTCGGGGAATCGATTGCGCACATTTTCGAGGCATGAAAAAATTTCTCTAACCCTGATTCAGGGAATACAAATTTTTGAGCCATTTTAGGGGTATAAAAAACCCCGATTTTTTTAAAGTCTGGATATTGACACGAAAACATGAGTTTCGCTCAAAAAGACCGATTGAATCGTATTCACCATTCTTACCAACTATTCATACACTCTTACCCACTATTGAAAACAAATTTCATCGAAAACGAGCGAAAAATGTCGATTTTCGATATATTTTTTGGACGGCAACAACTTATTTTACAACCCAATAAAAAAAGCCTACCTTTTATTAGAAGCACTTAACATTCTTTCGGCCTGACGCTTTAAATTTCTCTCCGCTTCACTTCTTTCGTGTTGAATTCTATCCAACAATGCGCCAAAATCGTATAATTCCTGCTCTGGAGAAGAACCAAAGGTAGTTTCTACAACTTCCTGAGCAATTTCAGCAGGAATGTTGAAATTCAAATCTCTGTTCATCTCAGAAGACAATATTGGTTTCACAACGATTCCTTTCTTTACTTTTACTTTTTTTAGCTCGCATTGTTCGCATAAATTCAAATACATCTGGTAAGCTTCTCTGAAAAAAATCCATTATCCACTACATACGCGGGCAAGGGGACGATCCTCTACCCCCTCACCAAGACAAAAATTTAGAGGTTATCTCATCGGTGGCAGGCAACCTCCTCATCTTGAGCTCCCTCCCATGTATGATCCACTACATCAAAAAATAAACTTACTGTGGTATTCCACCAAAGTTGCGACATGCGTATTTCAATATATCTCTACCACCATGTTGGGTTCTTGTATGAGCACGGTCGATGAGATCATAAATTTCTTCTATTGCCACCATTTGACGATCATCACTCTTGTAAAAAATATGGATGGTACCCGCCACTTCCTTCAAATAATATCTAAAAAGCAAACATTATAATTAAAACAACACAATTACCTCTTTATCCAATTACGTTGAGCATCCGACCATTTCCCTTCACCAGGATTTTGCAAGAAGTCAACTTTTTACTGCAACAATATCTCTGTAACAAAGAATTTTATTATTTAATACTCATGAAATTTTTAAATTATTGTTAAAATTTAAAAAAAAACAAAAAATCATGCGCAAAAACGAGAGAGAAAACGAACTTTTTGTTAAATTATGGGATTTTGCGGTGTTTTGCCAATCGTCGTTTCAGTAAACACGATTTATTGAAAATCTTTTCAGGACGACAGTATATTTTTATGCGAATTTCAGTCGAAATTTCAGAAATTATCCTAGTGGCGACTTTTCATATAACCGTTGTAAACTAGTTCGGTCAGATAAAACTAGTTTTATCTGACCGAACTAAATTGTATTAGTTCGGTCAGATAAAACTAGTTTTATCTGACCGAACTAAATTAACTTAGTTCGGTCAGATAAAACTAGTTCGGTCTGACCGAACATTGTGGTCAGATAAAACTGTAACATATATAAATTATGGCAAATTTCGCTAATCTAAAGAATTTTCAATTTTTGACCTACCAACTTCATGAAGCATTTTCTGACAAATCGGCTAACTACACTCGATTTGGTAGAACAACTCGGCGTCAGTGCTATGACAGTAGACAGGCATCTTGAAGCTCTAGGTTACAGGTCCAAACTTGGCGCATGGGTCCCACATGACGCAATCGATTCCAATAAAAGCCCTCCAATGGTGCAATATTTGATGAATAAGGAAGGAAGTGGTGTGTATTAAAGCAAAAATGATAAATTTTAGGGTCCTGTACAATTCATGTAAAAAGCCGCAGAACTTTTGGATTAACCTAATAAAGGATGGGCCAAAATAAAAAAGTGGATTTTTGTGATTTGTTCATAAGGATTTTCTTCAAAACAGGAATGTTTTCACAAAAAGTGAAATTCTACAAAGTTGTTCGTTGTAATATCAGAAACAACTTTGTAGAACATCACTTTTTGTGAAAACATTTCTGTTTTGAAGAAAATTTTTATGAACAAATAATAAAAATCCACTTTTTGTTGGCACACCCAGTTATGTATATGTATGTGGTTGCTATAGACATTTTATTGATTAGTTGCATGTGAGCCTCCTTCTTACTCTTTGATCATTATTCATTCTTTTTTTATTTCGAAAATTTTTTATTATTTGAAATGAATGAATACACAATTGACCCTTGTTTAATATGTGGTGGTCCTACCAAAGGGCTTCAATGTCAGGTATAAATTATGTTTAAAATTTTGTAAGATATAAAAGTGGCACATCATCTCTCCTTCCAAAGTCCACATTTTTATAAAGTTTCTTGATCTCTAAAGAAGAGCTCATTTTGTCATTTTATTCTAGGTAATTGCATGTCGCGGCTGCGCTAGCTTCTTTCGGCGCAGTATTAAAGAAGAAAAAGAATATCGATGCGATAGTGGCACCGGAAATTGTCCGCTAAACAAAGGCAGTTATTTATGTAAATATTGCAGGTTTCAAAGATGCCAGCAAGTGGGGATGCAAGCCGAACGAGGTAAATATGACTTATTAAAAATAAGATGTAAAATAGATGGAACTAAAAGTTGTTGGGACCTCTCTCTCTATACTCAATTTTGCGTTACCGAGATCTATTATCCAAATTGTTTTAGGTTATTGAAACGAAACATTTGAATTTTTGAAAAATTTTCCCAAAAATTCAAATGTTTTCGTCTCAATAACCCAAAACAATTTTCAAATTGGATAATTTTAGTGTCATTTTATTCGCTTCGTCCAGTTATAAAAAAATGCTGTATTTATTGTTTTTCTAAATCTTCAAAGATTTTGAATTATTTTCTTCTTAATATACAGATTTTTATTGATTAAGGGAAAGAATTTACCGTGCAAGTTTTCTACCGGTGCAAGTTTTCGTTGTAATACATAATACTTTTTGCATGAACCTGCACCGGTTTTTGGAGCCCGCAAAAAATTTTCAACAGCTTCAAATTCATGTTCCCCCCCCCGTATAGAAAACGCCCAGTACAAAAATCGTCAAAATATACCACTTAAATGATTCAAAAACAATTTGACTCCAATGGGAATTGAACCAGCGCCATACGACGCAGAAAATTTTTTTCTAAAAAACTAATGATAGGAAAAAAAATTTTGCAATTTTAAGAGGATTTGTATTACAACTTTTTATGATTCGCTAAAATAAAAAATTTCGGCCCTTGTGGGGATAGAACCTGCGCTAATAACATGTGTGGCCATCGTCCTAGCCATTAGGCCATGCGCACCCCGTGTGCGCAGAGGCACAAACATAAAGCGCAGCCAGATGAAATCACTTCCCGAATCATCCTCGTTCATCACATGAAGCCTGACCAGGCCTCAATGATGATTCACCATGTCACACACGAAGCCTATCCAGGCTTCACTGAAGCCTACTCGGACTTCAAGGATGACTCATTCTCTTGAATGAAGCCTGTCTAGGTTTCATATGGGGACTAGACAGGCTTCATTGAGGCCTTGACAGGCTTCTTTGAACAGACTTCATTCGAGAGAATGAGTCATCCTTGAAGCCCGGGTAGTCTTTAGTGAAGCCTGACAGGCTTCGTCTGTGACATGGTGAAACATCATTGAGGTCAGGATACAAAAGAAGCGCATTTTGGAATCTCACCATAAAACAGGGTTATTTACAGATAAATCGATGCAACAACTTAATTTCATTGACATGGATCAAGATATTGAATGTAACTCGTCACTACCTAGCGATACAAACCTCAATTTGATAGAGAGCGCAGATGATGTTGACCTTCTATCTACCGTGATACAAGAGAAGCTCAATATCAAAATTGAAGTACAACCTCTTGAACAAGTCATTAAAAACATATTAGCTCAAGTAAGAATCATTGACTTGTTCTCATACTTTTTTTCTTGTCTCTCTCTCTCTTCATTTTCAGGAGGGAAACGCAGCCCACAACAGGCGCTACTTCCAAATTAGTGGGGCACTTTGCGCATGCCCAACGCCCAGGAGCCAGGGGATGCCACATGCTCAAGACTTCGGAAACTAAACTTAGACGCTCTCTGCCTAATGTTGCTTAACTTGCAGGATCGGACGATCCGGCGGCGTACCGAGAGAACCATGCTTCCTCTATACCAGCTATTTAGCCTAGAGCGACTCCAATAAACTCAGAAGCCCGACTGAATTGCTTACAACAGCTTTCTTATGGCTTTTCAATTGCGCTAAAATCATTTGAGCCAAAAGGGCCAGTCGAGCTTATCACTGAATTTGATCTTTTTCTTTATCTCAAAGGCTATGAAAAGTATGTGGTAGAATTAGCAAAATCACTTATGTATTGTAAACAATTTGCTGAACTACCTTTAGCGGATAAGGTAAGTTTTTGGATAACATATTGTATACTTGAACAGTAACCCTCTCAAACAAATTCGCACCTTGCACACCCTGTTCACGACTGTTTTTATGCAAAAATTGGAGGACCGTCACTTCGTCGACTGCGACACTTGATCGAAACGTCACTTGACATACCAAGTCATTTAGTCGACCACGTCAAATGATCATAGTCAAAATCACTATAGTCAAAATCGATCATAGTCAAGATCACTAATTTCAAAATTGATCATAGTAAATTAAATGACGTGGCCGACCAAGTGACGTTTCGACCAACGACGATGGTAATATTATTTTTTAACAAAAAATTTTGTAAAAATTAAAAAATTAGGAGGTTGCCCCTTAAAAATTGAAAAATATGCGAATTTCAACCATGGCTCTAAATCGGCTAATTTTTGTACTCGGGTTTCTCAACATGGGAGACACGATGGCAATATTATTTTTTAACAAAATTTCTGTAAAAATTAAATAAAACTATTTTAGCTGATCTTATTCAAATATATTAGACCCATAATTTATAACATTGAAAGACATTATACATCAATAGTATATTTTGGAACAAATATGGATGACTTAAGAATGTTGCTTGATGACACGACAGCGATTGATGTTCTTACAACTATTCGCTTAAAAGCATTCAAAATTGAAGATTTAACAGAGACTTTGCGGTAAGATGATTTTTGTCAACTTTAAAGGACCAGTCTAGTAATTTACAACTATATGAAAAAATTATATATTCGGAAAGATCATGAAAATGGAGCATTTTTTATTTTTATGGCAAGTTCTGAATCGTTGTAGTTTTCGAGATAATTGCGTTTGAAATTTTGAATTTGTTACAAGCTCTTCGTTGTAATACATCAACTTTTTTGAATTTTTTGCGGAAAAATCGATTTTTGCATCAATCTTTTAAATTTTCATAAAATGAACATTGTAGCAATTTTTTATAGCTAAATGAGACGAACAAAATGACACCAAAATTATCCAATTTGAACATTGTTTTGGGTTATTGAAACGAAAACCCTGATTCATGTTTTCGTTTCAATAACCCAAAACAATTTTCAAATTAGATAATTTTGGTGTCATTTTGTTTGTCTCATTTAGCTATAAAAAATTGCTACAATGTTCATTTTATGATAATTGAAAAAATTGATGCAAAAATCGATTTTTCCGCAAAAAATTCAAAAAAGTTTGTGTATTACAACGAAAACATGAACGCAAATTCAAATTTCAAGCGCAATTATCTCAAAAACTACAACGATTCAGAACATGCTGTAAAAACAAAAAATGCTCCATTTTTCATGAACTTTCCAAATATATAATTTTTTTATAGTGCTTTTTTCTGAGTGGACTGGGCCTTTGAAAAAAAAATTTACCCCATCTGCTGCAAAGCCATCATTGTTATTTAATGGTATATGGGCAATTTCTCGAATAATACCAGCAAAAACTATATCTTCAGGTAAGCGACGGTAATTCTCCGATCTTAAAAATTGTGTTTTTCTTTGTAAGGTCGCCAAAATTTTCGCTACTATGCCATAACCCGAAAGCAAATAGGAGAATCCTAAAATATACATAGAGCATTTTCCACTTAGAGCAAAATTCATTATTCATGGTAAAGTAGCAAGCGTTTCACGTTTACACTTAAATAATCGAGGGTTTGATTCCTCTCAAGGCGAAAACTTTTTTTGACTATTCAAAAAAAGTTTTCAACATGGTCGTAGAATTCTTGGTTTTTCATTTTTTTCCCTTGAAACTCTACCCACTGAGCCATATAGTTGAGATCATTGGCGAGATCAAACCCTCGATCGGGTGCTGAGTGGAAAATTTTTTGATACTGACGGGATTGAACCCTAGATCATTTAAGTATAAAGTGTGACGCTTGCCACTTCACCATGGATTGAACTTTTAATTCGGCTGGAAATTCACTTGTTCATTTTTGATTAAACTAATAGTCTGTTTCACGGAGAGGTTCCATAAAGCGCCAGATGCATAGTCTAGTGGATAGCATCACAGACTTCTAGTTTGAAGACCGGGGTTCAATCCTGCTCGGAGCCAAATCTTTTTGCATAGTCCAAAATTGATGAAAATGTTTGCCAAGGGTAATTTTATGCGAAAAACACGAAGGTGATATTATTTTTTCATGAAAATTTTTGTAAAAAATTAATTTTTCTATTTTTTACAAAAATTTTCATGAAAAAATAATATCACCATCGTATCTTTCGCATAAAATTACCCCCCTATGCAAAAAATTTTTTCATCAATTTTGGACGATGAAAAAAGATTTAGCTTCGAGCGGGATTGAACCCGGATCTTCAAACTCAAAATCTGTGACGCTACCCACTAGGCTATGCTTTGAGGAACCTCTCGTGAAACAGACTCTACAAACCTAAAGTAAAAGGCGGATAATTATCGGGCCAAACAAAAAATGGCACATAGTGTTTTGCCCATGGTATCCTATCTGGCTCAAAGTGAACTATTCTCCCTGTCATTAAATGTTGCTGATCTGGCAAGACTTCGCATAACTTTTCCATTCCAGATAAATTTATAATAGCATCACTGTCGCCTTTGAGCACACATTTGACATTTGGGCAGTAGTCGTAAACATAGCGGAGGTAGCCAAAAATTTTTCTTGACACGTTATAATATGACTCTGTGTAGTCAAACAAGAGGATATCTTGGTATTTGTTGGCTTCTTGGGAAACGCGGATGTCGGTATTGAAATCCTATAGTTATATCATTTTTCGGCAAGAGTAAACATGATATCTTCTATGGTAAAGTGGTAAGCGTCTCATTTTGCATTCAAATAGTCGAGGGTTCGATCCCGCTAGGAAGAAAATCTTATTTGACCAATTCAACAAAGGTTGTTACAGAACGCTTCCACGGCGCACCAAAGAGGAAAAAGGTGCAGGCAAGGGTAAAAAATGTTGCCAATCGACTCAGCTCGCCGAGCGCTTCAAAACGAGTATCATATCATGGACTTTGGGGATTTGACCCATAGCCGATTGATTAACGTGCCCGGCCATGAATTTTGACAGCAAAATAAAAATGAGTTTTGGGCGCGGGATCGAACCCGTGCCCCATGAGTGAAGGCCGAGAGCATTAGCCAATAGGCCATGGATCAAACCCCCTTTTTTCGGTGGGAACCAAACAATTTTTTTCTGTCCGGGCCATCACTCGAGGGTTCAATCCCGCCAGGATCAGTGATAGTATGGCTCAGTGGATAGTGTTTCAAGTGAAAAAACGAAAAACCAAAAATTCTACGACCAATTTTAAGGTGACATCTTTTCTGATTCCATCAAATAAAATTTCGCTCTCGTGGGATCGAATCCTCATCCATTTGAGTACAAATTGAGACGATTACCACTTCACCATGGGTGATAATTTTTGCCTATTGGCGGGAAATATACAGGGTGAGGCAAAAGTTCTTGTGATTTTTTGAATTACTGAATATAGTATTTTGACCATAACTCTTTAACCTTACATCCAATTCCGATGATCTGGGTGTCAATGAATAGCTGTAAATTCAAGCTCTCCAATGACACCAAGATCATCGGAATTGGATGTAAGGTTAAAGAGTTATGGTCAAAATACTATATGCAGTAATTCAAAAAATCACAAGAACTTTTGCCGCACCCTGTAGCTTTAATTTTCTTCTATAAAATGCAATAAATCGCCTACATCAGATTTCCCCATAAGAAAAATCAATTTTGTAGTCCTACATTGTCGATAAGCTGATCGACCCCATGTCCGACGAATAAAATCGCGCAATTCAAATTCCCTCGGTCTTGAAATGATGCCTACAATAAACTTTGTAGATTTATCACAACCATTTTGAAACGATGGAAATTTCTTTGTATTTAAGATTAAAGGCCGGTGATCATCTTCTCGTAAATAAGGTCCTGGAGGCTAAGAAATTTTTATATAGACTATATAGTTTTTGTACAATGTGAGTAAAAAAAGTGCATTTTTGTGGTTTTTGGGTCCGAAAAAATTTTTTGGGGCAGAAAATTTTTTATTAGAATGACATATAATGGGTAATTTTATGCGGTAAATCGATTGCGCACATTTTCTAAGCATGAAAAAATTATCTTGACCCTGATTCAGGGAATATAGTTGGTGTATTGACGCGAAAATAGAAAATTATCTTTTTTCGCCTACACACCAATTCCATTTCCTGAATTAGGATCAAGATAATTTTTTCATGCTTAGAAAATGTTCGCAATCGATTCCGCGCATACAATTATCCAGATGGAGTTTTCAGGACGAAAATATAAATTTTTTTCGATTTTCGCGTCAATACACCAACTTCATTCCCTGAATCAGGATCAAGGAAGCGTTTTCATGCTTCGGGAATGCACGCAATCGATTCCCCGCATAAAATTACCCCTATATGGGTGATTTTTAGTAAAAAAAATTTCAGTTTTAAAGAACAATCCGTTGGAAAAAGGTCGCCATAATTTTTATTTATTCGGAAAGATCATGAAAAATGGAGCATTTTTTGTTTTTACGGCACCTTTGAATCATTGTAGTTTTTGAGAAAGTTGAGTGTGAAGTTTCGTCTGTGTATTACAACGAAAACATTTGCCTAGGTTTCAAATTCCTGATTCAATCAAAAGTTGTTTATTGACAAGAAAATAATTTGAATTTCTTGAGCAAATAGGAAAAAATAAATGTAGCAGATTTTTCAGCTCAATGAAACGAATAAAATGATACCAAAATTATTCAATTTGAAAATTATTTTTGGTTATTGAAACGAAAACATGAATCAGGGTTTCCGTTTCAATAACCCGAAATGATTTTCAAATTGTATAATTTTGGTGTCATTTTATTCGTCTCATTGAGATGAGAAAAAACCTATATTTACTTCTTCCTAAACACTCAAGAAATTCAAATTATTTTCTTGTCAATAAACAAATTTTGATTGAATCAGGGATTTGAAACCTAGGTAAATGTTTTCGTTGTAATACAAAGACGAAATTTTGCACTCAATTAAACGTTTCAGAGGGTGCCGTAAAAACAAAAAATGCTCCATTTTTCATGAACTTTCCGAATATATACAAATGCAAACTTTTTTCTTAGTGGACTGGTCCTTATTGGCATTTTTCAAGAATCCAATCGACTCAACTGAAAAAAGGGACTTTTGATTGGTGCAAAAAGAAATCGCTTCGTGTGGGATTGAACCTTCCCCTTCAGTGTGAGTGTCTGGTACCCTAACCACTTGACCGTGGGCTGGCAAAAATTTTGAAACTGGAACGGAAATGGGCAATATCGATCCTCGTATCTTTTATAATTTCTCAATAGAACAGATAATCAAGCTTACTTCTTCATCTGGCTGTCCAAATACTAAATTGTCAAAAAATATAAAAGTTAAGACAAAAAATAACAACTTTCTCATGTTTATTATTTTTCATATGAAAATTTTGCAAAACTCTATGTCATTATGTACTTTTTTTGCCAACGATGTTCACTCCCTGCCAAAGATAAAAATCACTCATAAATCACTTAGTTTTGTAAGATGTCTTGAGCCCATTAAAAGATGATCTAATGAGTACCTGATGATTTATTAACCGGTTTTGACAATTGAGTCTAAAATATGAGTTGCCTCTCGAGTGGATGAAGGGTTATACAAGTGTTGAAATTCTCAAAATTTTATTCAAATGGCAAAAATGGAATTATCAAGATCTGTAAATAAGCAAGAATTGGAAGGTCTTATTTTTAAACAACCTTTTTTGATTAGATAAAAATAAAACTTCAAGGTCCAAAAATCGAACTCTCACCATTCAAGATAAATTTTGCGCTACTTGCTCCTGCGCCATGAGCGTTGAACTTTTTTAGTATTTTGGCGGGAAATGCTTTATACAATCTAGAGAGAATGCGTTTATACCGAATGTTCGTACCGAATGCGTTCGTGCTGAATTCGTTCGTGCCGAATGCTCGTACTGAATTCGTTTGTACCGAATGTGTCTTGCCAAATTTGTTCGTGCCGCATTCGTTCGTGCCGAAGACTTCGTAACAAATGCGTAATCCCGTTCTGAAGTGGTCTATACCCGAAAGCTAATTTTCATAAAATTTTAAATGGAAATTTGTTTTTACAACTTTTTATGATTTGCTAAAATCTGAATTTCGACCCTGGTGGGATCGAACCCTCGCCAATAACATGAATGGACAGCGTCCTAGCCATTAGGCTATGCGCACCTCGTGTCTTTAATTTTATCATGAATCAGGGTTAACTGCATCATGATTTTTTTCTTCAAAATGTAAATATTTTTGCGAATGATTCATCGAAAAATAAGTTTCCGTTTTACTTTTTCACAATTCACAATTTTCTTATTTTTTGAAATATATATGAAATAATGTATGGCCATGTTTTGAGTCAAAATATTTGCGTCAATAGCCTAGACAATCCGATTATTTGTTTCATAAAAACATAACAATAAAACCTCATAACATATCATTTATTCGTAACATATCATTTATTAGTTGGATGAATTACGATTTGTTCATACGCTTTTTGCTCTATGATATTTTACGTGTCTGGGCACAAAACATGTGACACATATATAGTGCTGAAAGTGCACTCTAAAAAGACCCTGATAAGGAAATTCATATTGAATGGCTTGGAAGCATAACAAGCAGCACTCGGCGAAATTTGTCGTGTTGCCTGGGATTTGTCATGTTGTCTGTCTCCAGGCCAGGCTGATGTTGACGAAAATAAACATTTTTTATTTTTCTTGTTATTCTGCCTCCACTTGGTTTCTTTTTCCACCGTATGTACGTGCGGAAAGTGACCCAGTTAGAATCTAGTCGAGTTTTCGATTATGCAATAAATTTTGTATAAGAAGGGTTTAAAGGACCAATCCAATTTTGGACAAACTTTTTTATAAGCAATGAAAATTGCATGACAAATTTAAACGTGTTTGTGTATTGAAGCGAAGGGGTTGGCGACATTTGAAATTTACTGTAACTAACTATAAAAAGCCATTTTTACAAAGATCTTAAAATTTTTGCAATTGCAGCATCTTTTATAACTTTATGAGGCGAATAAAATGACACCAAAATTATCCGATTTTAACATTGTTTTGGGTTACTGAAACGAAAACATGAATCAGGGTTTTCTTTTCAATAACCCAAAACAATTATTCATGTTTTTTTAGAAAATGCCCTATTTCTATCACCGTAAGCTATTATGTCCACAAATGCATAACATATGGGATGCTATTGGAAACCAGTATAGGCTTATTTCTATCCTTATTCTAGCTAGTATTTTAACAATAGCCCCAGTGGGCTATCATATTATTGTATTAAATGTGCCAGCAGAGACTATACAAGAGGCTATAGAAATTAGGATGTTATACGAATATGGTGTTACTTTGGATAAAAATGTTTTAAGTGTATTGTGGTAAGCCTAGAGACTGACAAAAAAATTGGGCAAAAGTTCGAAGCGCTCTGGGTCTCAGACCCAGTTGGTCTGTATATGGTATGGGTATAGTTATATATAGGCCTTACGGCGCACCAAAAAGCCATATACAGGACTCGAACCCTGTACCTTTAGATTAAAGAACAATACTCTATCCAACTGCACTATGTGACCTTATTTTACAAGTTCTCCCTTTTTTCTTATAAACTACAAATCTGTCACTTTAGCCACTCGGCCATGGGTCAAACTCCTAAAACCCCATGATATGGTACTCATTTTGAAGCGCTAGGCTAGCTGAGTCGATGGCGGCATCCTTTTTTTATTTTTAACACTTTCTCCTACCGTAGCCAAGACACATATTCAAATTTGATCATCCGAACCCAGAATGGCCCTGGATCCGAATTGAGCTCAAAAAATTGAATCCACCCCCCCCCCAATTGAACAAACATTAACCCAAAAATTTAGGGCCGTAATCATAGCCTGCCAAAGTATAGGCGCCTTAATCGGCTGCCTTTTTATTGTGCCATTAGAAAAATGTTATGGGACTAAAAAATCCCTATTGATTATAAATAATGTTTTACTTTTAACGGGAAGTACTTTTTTTTGGCTATCCTTCTATTTCAACACATTAGCTATGTTAATAATTGGGAGGTTAATGATCGGAGTATACACGAGTATTGGCACTTCACTAATGCCGATTTTTATACAGGAATTAGCTCCGCCGAATATAAAGGTAAGCCAAGAAAAAAAACTTGAAAAAGTTGAGGAAAAGAGCATTATGATAAAAAAATGACTATCGATTTGGTTTTTCAATCATGTTGCCCAAGCGGCCTGAACATGGCCTGGTTCATTTCTTTCCTAACAAGGACAAGTATTCTTCAGTCCATTGAGCCAAAGAGGCTGAGGTGACTTGCACAGGCACTTAGGGAGGGGGGGGAGCCAAGGTCCAGAATTCGATTTTTAGCCAAAATTCGATTGTGTTCAAAATTCGATTTTTGGCAAACAAATTCTATTTTATGTCCATTTTTTATTAGAGGCGTCAGTTTTCCATAAATAAAAACGCCTGAGCCGTAAGCTTTAGGCTACGCTTAAGCCTAAACCTAAGCTTAAACATAAGACCAACCTAAGCTTCAGCATACGCCTAAACATAAGTCTAAACATAAGCCTAAGCTTCAACCTACGCCTAAGCCTAAACTTAAACATAAGCCTAAACCTAAGCCTAAGCTTCAGCCTACGCTTAAATCTAAGCCTAATCGATGCAAAAATTTTCCGCAAAAAATTCAAAAAAGTTTGTGTATTACAACGAAAACATGAACAATTTCAAACGCAATTACAGCGAAAACTACAACGATTCAGAACATGCCGTAAAAACAAAAATACTCCACTTTTCATGAACTTTCCGAATATATCATTTTTTTCATAGTCTTTTTTCCGAGTGAATTGGTCCTTTAATTCAAAATTTTAGGGTGCCTTGAGTTGTTTTGTACATATAGCTGTTTGTGGTGGCTCTGCTCTCGGTGCAATCTTATCGATTAATTTTATCCTCGGTAATAAGCACACCTGGCATATTTTACTTGCCTTACCAGCAATTTTTGGTTTTGCTCAAGTGGTTTTGGGTATTATACTTCCCGATTCACCAAATCATCTATTAGATAATGGTGATAAACGCAGTGCTATTCAGTCTATCAAGTCTGCAATGAGTCGATTTTAAAAATATAAAATCATTTTTTAGATTTTATTATTCTTTTCAAAATTTTGATGATGACGTAGCGATACAAGAATATCAACAGTTGGTGACCCACTTGCCAAAACAGATTAGCATACCCAGGGCTTTTAAAGAGCCGAAAACGAGGAAGGGTATATTGTTGGGTATGGTCGTTAGTTTTACTCAAGTTTTCTGTGGGAGTATGGCGACAGTGGCTTATTCTACAGCGTAAGATTTTAAAGGGATATAATCTGTTTCAGCAGTCAGCAAGAAAACAGCGTAGCAAAGTGGTAAAGCTCTCGCTTTGCACTCTGATGGGCGAGCGTTTGACCCTGGAGGTCGAAATCAGAAATAATTCAAGATTTCATCATACAAACTACAAAAATAAAAGACTAATTCAAGATTTTTTGTAGTTTGTATGATGAAATCTTGAATTATGATATTTCTGATTTCGACCTCCGGGATCGAACCCTCACCATCGGAGTGCAAAGCGAGAGCTTTACCACTTTGCTACGCTGTAGACAACCTTCTTTAATCTAAAGGTACAGGGTTTGAGTCCCGTGTATATATATTGCTTTTTTTGTTGGATTGGAAACCCCCATATTATAGTATTCGTTCTACTCGTCTCGGCGAGCTGAGTCGAATGACATGACTCGTTTTTAAAATTTCGAATTTCCTCCAATTTTAGCGAAAAACTGCAGTGCAATATATGAATAACCAGCATCCTATCCATTAGGCCACGCGCCAGCAGCTTTTCGGAATCTCGATATAAAACAGAGTTTAATAGAAGATATTTTTAGAATGTTCACATCTGTCTCATTTACTAAAGTTCTGGTTCCATATATGCCAGCTTTAGGCTCTTTATTCAGCATTTTACTCACCTTACCTTCTCTACGCCTAGTCGAAACTTGTGGTAGAAAACCCCTACTTATCAACACCCTCATACTTTGTGCATTAGCAAATTTCATGCTAATGGGATTTTCTTTAGCCTCGCAGCAATTAGGTAAGGACTTTAAAATGAGATAAAAAATGTTGTGTAATTTTTTAGGAGTCACCTGGTCTTCTATTGGTTTTACACTTGCATTTTTCATTTTTGGACTAGGGTATAATTTGGGCACCGGACCAGTGTCGTATTTTATACCTGCGGAGTTGGTGAGGCCAGAAGCGGCTGGAGTGTCTCTAGGATGTGCTGTGGCGGTGAATTGGTTAAGTGCTATGATTACAACGTTAATATATTATCCGTTAAATGTACAAGTTGGAGGATATAGTTATCTACTGTTTGCGATACCGACGTAAGTTTAGGCACAGAAACTTTTTTCGGAAGCTTGTTCCTAGACCTTCCTAGGGGTGTCTCTGGAATGCTTCAGCGAGAGGGGATGGTTCCTCACCCCAGACTCGTAGCCAGACCGCCTTGAACGGGCGGTACTCAGTGGCGGTGCTGTCGGAATGGGAGATCCATAGGGTCCATGCACCCCCAAATCAGAAAAATGAATAAATTTACCAATAGTTTCTTCCTCAGGGTTGTAGACATGATTTTGTGACATATAAAAAACTTTCTTAGAAGGTGGTAGGGGTAATCCCGTCCAATCTGGCAAGTTAAGCAACGTTGGGTCCGCAGATTCGATTTTTTAGGGTAAAATCTTTGAATTTTTTTCATTTTGGGGGGGGGCAAAAAATTTTTACCCCTGAAACTCGAAATTTTTTTGGAAACCAAAAGTTTTGCCCTATCGAGATCGAATCTGCGGGCCCAACGTTGCTTAATTTGCCAGATCAAACGGGCGGCTTCCTTATCCGTTGCACTACGGAGATGCAGCTTTTTTGCGAACTTCACGTGAATGCCACCCTTGTGGAGGGAGAGGGAGTGAAAATTCTTGTTATTTGTTCCGAGAGCTAGTGGATCTCAAATAGCTTTTTCCAATGCTTTGTTGTCCCATGTGGCAGAATCGAAGCATGTCATCCTTATGGAAGGGGGAGGGATGAAAAAAGCCGAAATTGCGTCATTCTTGTGGGGGGGGGGGAGAAGAAGTTGACAATCGCGTATCCTTGTAGGGGAGGGGGTGAAGAAAGCCTAGAAAAAAGTAAAAGCCCCATTTACAGGACCATAGCAATCCTGATCCTCCAAAAATGGCTTCCAAATAATGGTCACCCAAAAGAATTATCGCAAAATGGAGACGTAATTTTAACTTGTAATATAACAAGTCTAATCGATGACGATTCAGCGTATGGAACATTCGCATCATCAAGAAGAAGTACTGCACCGGGACAAAGGATTCCAATATATCGACATATCACTGTATAGAAACACAACAGTATGAATAAAATTGTTTATGCATTTATTATACTATGCTACAATCTAGAGAAAACGCGTCTGTTTGTTTGTCCGCGACAGCCCCTCCTCCGCCCGTTCTCTACCCTCCTCTATCGCACTTCCTCCCCTACTCATCCCCTCCGCTCTTCCTCTTCATTTTCCATCCCGCCCCTCTTCCACTACTCCTCCCTTCTTCATCCCACTCTCACTTCTTCCCTCTTCCGCCCCATACATACCCTATTATATCGTCTTCTCCTATCCATTACTCACTTTCTTTCTCATTCTCCATTCTGCCACTTCCCCGCTTACTCTCTCCCTCCTCTCCCTTCTTCACTTCTCTCCATTCCCATTCCTACTCTCCTCTCCCCTCTTCCTTCTCATTCTCCATTCACCCCTGCGTCCACCCCTGCACATATTTCTCCCTTTGCCATCCCTCCCTCTCTTATCCCTTTCTCCAGTGACATGATTGCAAAAAACCTGCCCTAAAAAGCTAACTTTTTACCCTGAGCTCAAAAAACCTAAAATCTTCACTAAACACGCTTACTAACCACCAGAAACAAAATTAAAAAACCAGAACCTCTAAAACAATTAACAAAATTCTCGATGAGACCGTTACCCCAAAGACCTGGCCTAAAATATCGAAGAATTTCAATCGATTCGTAAAAATTCAAAACCTTGACTAAACACACCTACATACCACCAAAAGCAACTTTATTTCTGATCACAACCTCCAAAAACTTCATCATAATTCCCGGCTGAATTTTTCTTGACGGACGGACGAACAAATAAGCACTCACAACCAAAATACTATAAGAGATTGTGTGCCTTTATCAGTACACTTAAAGAACTAGTACAGAGCGTTCAGTTAGGTCTGCAACATCAATGTTTTTAGTCGTTCTCGCAGCCCCTCTAACGAATTTCTATGCGGTTTTTTT
>OZJO01023468.1:0-17489 GCA_900406225.1 Acrobeloides nanus | reverse complement strand
ACAAGGTTCAACTCCCTCATGCGGCAATATTTTTTTGCACATTTTTTTTTCAATTTGACTTTTTTATAGTGTTTTTTCGCGTGAATAACCATACACAGTAAATAAAAAGTATTGTATCTTACTTGTTTTCGCTTTCTGGTGCTAATTTTTTGTAGTTGGGGGTTTTTTGGATATGGGAGACTCGATGTAGCAATATTTAAAAGCATCTTTTTATCACAAAAACTTTTAGTTTATGTGATAATTTATTAATTTGATCTCAAACAGGATCAAATAACAAATATTAAAATTTTAGCTCTTGTTTGATTGTTTATAATTTGATGTCATTTGATAGCGTTGAGAATAGTGAAGGGGTATCTCTATAGTTACTCCTGTAGAGGTACTCCCCTAACCGGGGGTCAAAAACCTATTAGTAAGTGTTCACCCTTAAGGCATGGTCGTAAATTAGCAACGGTATCTTGTTCCCTATAGCCAAAAACCCTCAATTACAAAAAAATTAGCACCAAAAACGCGATCCAAACAAAAAAACACTATAAAAAAGTCAAATTGAAAAAAAAATGTGCAAAAAAATATTGCCGCATGAGGGAGTTGAACCTTGTATTATAATCTTCGCAACTTGCAGTACTAGCCACTACACCACACATACAAATGAAGTAAATGTCACTAATTATGCCTATTAATGGTAAGTTTTTCAATAATTTACAACAATTTGTACGTTATTTTTTTTATTTTTTCTTTTCTTGAAAGTAAATTAGCAACGGAATCGTGTTTCCCATACCCAAAAACGCCCGAGTGTGAAAAACCAGCGCCAGAAACGCGAAAACCAGGGAGATACAGTACTTTCTATTTATTGTGTATGACTATTCATACGAAAAAACGCGATAAAAAAGTCAAATCGCATTTTCGCACATAAGCGACCTACCACGTGAAAGGTAATGATCTGGCGAATTTTTTGATATGCAGCTCGACCCTCCAAGCCGGGGTCGGTTTTGAGCTAGAGGCCACTCTTTATAGGTGTACCAAATTTGACTATTTTATACATTTACGCCCATAATACTTGGAATTTGAAATGTTTCAAAAAAGTTTAGTGGCATAAATTAAGGGCCTTACACGCCCTACAAAATAAGTGGTCGCTCGTCGGAATCGGATTTAACCTTCAAGAGATATCCATGTTTTAGTGACACAAAAACGTGAAATGGTATTCTTTAATATATCAACAACTTTCAAGGGCCGTAGTTCAACCAAAACCTTGAGATATATATATTAAAATGACCCTAAATGTTATTAACTAGTCTAAAACAAATAAAAAAAGTTGTTTTGAGCAAAATCCAAGACCCTTCAAAAAATGTCGCCAAGGCAATTCCATTTTCTCACGAAGTCTGATTTAAGAAACGGTCTTTGTAAGAATCACCGGCCGGTGGATCAGGAAATTTTTTTGTTTCAACTAAAACCGATTGGATATAGGTCCCTGACCACGAAATCAAGAAAAACTTTTTGAAACATCACCCCTGTGGAACTGCGGGTTACAGGTCATTATAGAAGTCATTATTTATTTATAGAAGTCGTTATAGGTCAAAATTTATAGATCCTAAATTTATAGTAATCCAAATTTATAGAATGACTAAATTTATAGATGTTACAATTTATAGTAGGACTAAATTTATAGTCGGCCGAAATTTTTTTTCGGATTTTGGACCCGGATTCGGATTCTAAATCTGGATTCTGAATCTGAATTCTGAATTCGGATTCTGGATTCGGATTCTGAATCCGAATTCCGATTCTCAATCTGAATTCGGATTCTGGATTAGGGTTCTAAATTTGAATTCCGATTCTGGATTCGATTCAGATCTGAATTCGAATTCTGAATCCGGTTTCTGAATTCGGATTTTGGATTCTGAATTCGGATCTTAAAAGCAAAAATAAAAACAAAATAAAAAAGGCAAAACTTTTTTGTCAGAGATGGGAGTCGAACCCACAACATTTTGGTGCAAAAAGCGACCACACTTCTTGCAACTAATCGTATGAAACTAACTTTGCCCATATGTTAACATATAAAAATATTCCAACTTTAAAAAGCTCGTATATTTTAAACGACCAAAGCAATGTTTATGGTACTTGTGCATGCTTGTTAGCCATGTGTTCTACTATTTGTTCATAGCAAAAATAGATTTGTTCTACATATTTAAACCACTGTTCCAATATAAAATATGTTGGAAAATAGCCTATGTAGGGTTTAGTAGGGCCCAAATTTATGTGTAAAAAAATTCCCTTGGCCTATTTCAAAAGGTACCAAGGGTTTGGCATAAAAATTTAATCTCTTTTTTATAAAATTTTTTTACAATCGGGTATTTCACAGGACCATCTATGTACAGGGCGTTCAATTTATTTGCGCAAATTAGAAATTAAAAATTTACTTTACAAATTGTAATTTCAAAAAGCAAGCTTATACTCATTTTGAAGCTGAAGTGTTGCCATTTATTTTAAAAAAAAGATCACAACAGAATACCAACACAAACTTTATTTTTGACCACAAAGAAAATAAGGACAAAATAAACATAAAAATTCACCTGGCTTTTCAATACTTGACGCCTATGGACTTCTTCTTTTGGGGTTATTTGAAAAGCCAGGTGAATTTTTATCGAAAAATTTGACTAATTTTTTGTTCAGGTTTATGACGATACCCACTTTCCAGGATTGGATGAGTTGAAGGATCAAATTATTGATGAAGTGGGTGAAATCGATCCGGAAATGGTGCAAAGAGCTTTTGAAGACATTCCCCGACGATTACAAGTGTGCATTGATAGAAATGGCCGCATGTTGAATATTGATAAGTCAAGATTTTCTTTTAAAAATGATCTCAAAATGCTTCATTTTTGTTTATTTTCGTCCTTATTTTCTTTGTGGTCAAAAATAAAGTTTTTGTTGGTATTCTGTTGTGATCTTTTTTTTTAAATAAATGGCAACACTTCAGCTTCAAAATGAGTATAAACTTGCTTTTTGAAATTACAATTCGTAAAGTAAATTTTTAATTTCTAATTTGCGCAAATAAATTGAACACCCTGTATTATAGGCTAGATAGTGTCGGTGGCAAACCATTTACATATTTAACATCTTTAAAAAGACTAGAAATTGATAATGTTTTTGGTACCCATGTTAGTGTTGACATGAGGGCGGATATTATTAGAAAAGTTTTCCAATGCAATCATTCATTTACAGATTTGAATGAGATAAGTTTGAAGAGTAATCAACTTCAATATCTGCATAAAGATACGTTTTGTAATGTAAGCTTTTATCGTTGATCCTACTACATTAAACGTATAAGTTTCTAGGTCGACGCGCCTTCGGCGCTCAAATATCGTCTCCGGTACTATTTGAGTTGCGTTCTCCCTACTCCTTTCTCTTTGTTCCCTTCTCAATGCCCTTTATCCTTTCTCCCTTCTCATTTTTCCTTTCTCCCTCATGTTCCTAGTGATTGTCTGCAGAGCTCGACTTCGGCCTTTCGTTCCGAGCGATTGTCTGCAGCGCTCGGTCTTCACTCGCATTCCGAGTGATTTCCATCGGCGCTCGGCCTCGTGTCCCGAGTGATTGCCTGCGGTGTTCGGCCTTTGGTATCGCATCCCGAGTGATCGCCTGTGGCTTCCACATATAGAAAAACACCCGAATACAAAAAATATGTTGATTTGGAGAACCTTTGAAAAATCGATTTTTGGACCCCGGGGAGGTCCCGTAGACACCTTAAATGATTTTTTCAAGAGTCAGGACCATCGTATTCGTGTTCCCCATACCCGAAAACTCTTTGACTACAAAAAATAAGCCTATTTGGAACCATTTTTGAAATTCGTATATTTTAGCCACTGCGGGATCCCCCCGCTTGAGGGGGGGGGGATCCCGTAGGTGAAAAAAATTACCTGATACCGCTACCGAAAACTTAACGGATGAAAAAAATTAACGGATTACCGCTACCGAAATTCCGGTAAGCCCGAAAATTACCGATTTACCGTCATTACCGCTACCGAAATATCGGTAGCGGTTCAGCCCTGGTCGGGAGATACTTTTTTGGAATCAGGACAAAATTCTGGGTCGATTTAAAAAAAGAAAAAATTTTTAGGACGAATAAAAAAGTTAGCCAGCACGGACACAGTGACACACATTTCTTCTTTAAAGAGTATAATATTTGTCTGTGAGTCTGTCAGACAATTTCGGGAACGTTTGATTTAAACCCCTAGTGCTAAAACAAAAGTTGTAGGAGACAATGAGAGAAGACGATCAAAAAAATCCGATTTCGATAACTTTGTCGAATTTTTTCCCTTAGGTTAAAAGTAATACATATTACTTATTAAAAAAAGTTCTCCAAATCGTCTAATTTTTTGTACTCCGGGGGTTTTTCAACATGGGGAACTTGAATCTGAAAAAATTGTTTGATTTTAACCGCAAGAAATGGTTGAGTCAAACTCGGAGACAAAAGAGTAATACATATTACTTTTTTCAACAAGTTCTCTTTTTCGAATGCGCTCGGAGAGGGGAGAAGTGCGAGTGTAAATCGCTCTGGGGGAAAATTTGGAGTAAAAGTAATACATATTTACTTAAAACAAAAATTTGGCGAAAGTGCCGCTCGGGGTCATCCTCGGAGAATTGGCGAGCGCAGTAGGCGCTCGGTTCCCGGTACTAGTTAAAATTGAAATTTAGGTTCTTGGCCTAGAGCAACTAATTCTATCTAATAATGGTCTGAAAGCTTTCGATTTAGACCCGAATTGTCTAAAAAGTTTAACCAGGCTAGAATTGAGTAACAATCGTATTACTACAATTCCTCTGATGATTTATAACGAGCTATCACTAAGAGATTTAGATGTATCAAACAATCCATTATATTGTGATTGTAAGCTCCAACCATTTATTGAATATGCTATAGACCGAAGGAACTCCTTTCTCAATCATGTAATTTCAACTTATGTTTACAAAATATTTCGTTTTAGGAAAACACTTATTGTGTAGCTCCATCTTCACTTAAAGACCAAAGAATTTTTGATATGGGAAATATAAACTTATGCCATAATGGATCTACGTTTTTCCACTGGGTAGCACTATTACTGATCGGTGCTGGGTTTTTATTGGGCTATCGTTGGTTTAGACGACACGGAAGGTCCATAAGAATCCCATTCACAGTTGGTTATAGTCCATTGAAGTCTGATGAAGGACCTCAACCTGCCTTTGTTTAAAAATTATTTTTACAATCTGCGTTTTAATCTATTGCTTTCAATGTAATTTATGGTGCTATTGTTATATTTTTTTCTTACTTCGATATATACTGCCTTATTTTTCTATATTTAAAAACAGTACCTGGAGACCAAGCTCGGCTTCACTTCCTAGTGATGCTACCGAGTGACACTTCTGAGCGACGCTCCCGAGCATCGATTCGCCAGATAGGCTGCGAATTGTGACGTGTAAATATGCGAATTTTGGAGGATCTGTAATTACCGATCCATAAAATTCAAAATTTTAAGGGGCAATATCTCAAAATTTTTCTAACTTCATGCGTTACTAAGCAAACGGAGTAAGGAAAGTTAAAAAATTTTGAAATTGCAAATTGGCCGATTTGATCCTTTCCTGCGCTCAAAATAAAAAATTTTTTCGGATTCGAGTTCCCCATGTCGAAAAACCTCACAAAACATCAGCCGATTTGGAGAAATTTTTGAAAATTCTATTTTTTACCCCTTGGTTCCCAGAGAAAAAAATCAAAACTAAAAAAATTTCACAAAAGTGGTGGAAAACGTCTTGTGTCCTGATCACCATGGTATATAGTGACTGCATTTTGGATCGCACCTTCAAAAGTTAATCCGCATCCACACACGCGCATACATTACACGTTTTATATAAGAAGATGCTCATTTTTGGTTGCTCATTATTATTTAAAATAAATTGCTGGCTTGTAAGCATTTAATTCAAGAGATGTAATTGAATAATTCCAAGGGCTTGTATAGAGTAGTAAAAAACTTTTAAAAAAATTAAATTTTTGAATTTACAAATGTTTCATCAATCGTTTCAATAAACAAATTCAATTGATTCATGCAATGTTGCATGAATTAATTAAATTTGTTTATCGACACGATTGATGAAACATTAGAAAATCCGAGTTTAAATCTAACGTTCCCGAGATCGTCTGAACAAATACACATTACATGAAAAATGTAGTAGGATAATACAAGGTAGTCCAATTTTTCGTAACGCTAACATTTTCTCATAACTTTTTTATTTAAAATCCAATTTGGCTAAACTTTTTTAATTTTAATCCTGAGTCTGGAAGAAGCTGATCCATGTCAAAAAATCGAAAAAGAAAAGTGTCGACAAAATTGGATTTTGTCCCTTGGGGGGCCAGGAGGTCGAAAAATCGAATCTTCAAAAATTTCTCAAAATCAGTTGATTTTTGTACTCAGGGGTTTTTCAACACGGGGAATCGATTGAGAGCATTGCCGAACCGTGAAAATGCTTTCTGATTCAGGGAAATGGATGGGTGTATTGAAGCGAAAATGAACCAAAATTGAAATTTTCGTCGGAAATCGGCTGTCTAGGGGGGGGGGGGGGGGGGGGGGGGGGGGGGTTCTAGGCTGCAATTGATTGCGCACTTAGTTCTACGAGAAAAGCGCAAAAAAAGTTGGCGCTTCGTTGATAGAGAAGGCGCCCGTTCGATCTGGCGAAATTTTTGCTTCATGAAAATTTGGAAAATCAAACTTTTTGCCTTAACGGAATCAAAGCTGAGGGTTCAACGTTTCTTAATTCGCCAGACCGAACGGGCGCTTTCTCTATCAACTGCGCTATGGAGCGCCAACTTGTTTGTGCTCTCTCGTTAAACGGACTGTTTCATTTTTTATAAGTAAAAAATTTTCAATAAATTTTGTTTTAAATTGTCAGTATAGTTAAATCTATTTGTTTCTATTTTTGTTAGTCTTCTCTAGGGAATAAAACAATTATGTGAAAAATCATACTTTTAAAAATTTTCAAAGATTTTTATAGATAACGATGCATTTTCGTTGACTTATAAAAGATCTTGGCCAATAAGCTTATATGCCAGTCTACGGTTCAGAGCTTTCAAACTCTAAACTTATAAAAATAATATTTTACCAAAAATTTTATTTAACCATTTTTGATTCGGTTAAAAAATAGATTATGAAAACAGGAGTTATTGAGTCTTTGCTTGTAATAGTTATATTTGTTGAATTATTTGCCGGTACACTGTTCTATTTTTTTCCAATTCGCTTAGAAATGAAAGGAATAGATGAAGATTTTGTGATTGACTCGAAGAATATTTTCTACGAATTACTTTGTGGTGTTGGTGTATTAATAGGTCTTATTTTATGCTATGCCTTCAAATTCGTTGATCCTAGAGGTTATATGGGCTGTTTCATTGTTGCAGTAAGTTAAATCTCTTATTGTATTTTGGTTGTGGGCGTGTGTTACGCTGTCACAGAGAATTATGGTGAAGGTTTGAAGGGTGGTGGTCAGAAATAAAGTTGTTTGTGGTGATTTTAGAAGGTGTTTATTCAATGTTTTGGATTTTTTGGAGCCATTTGAAAATTTTCGATTTTTGTGTTTTAGTCACGTTTATGTTTTCAGTAACGTGACTCGATGTTGTGTGTTTGTTATGCAGGTATGTTGTATGTGAAATGTGGGCGGGGAGAGAGATAGGGGATTGGGGAGGGGAGAAAGATGCAGAAGATAAGAAAAGAGAGAAGAAGGAGAAGATGTGGCTGAGAAAGGATAATGGAAGAGGGGATGGATGGGTGGATTGAGGAAGAGAGGGATAAGGCGGTGATGGGAGGGAGAGGTAGGGCGGAGAAATGATAAAGGAAGAGGGAAGGGATGAGTGAATGAATAGAGGGATGGATGGGGCGGAGAAGGATAGAGGACGAGGGTTAAGGTTGGAGGAGGGGAGGGATGGGCGAGGGAAGAAGATGGAGTGTTTTGGAGGAGGATGGTATAAACATAATATTTTCATGAAGATTTTCTTCATTTTTTCACAAAAAATGATATTCTATAAAGTTGTTCCTGAGACCACGACTAATAACTTTATAGAACATGACTTTTTGTGAAAACATTTCTATTATGAAGAAAATCCTTATAAAAATTTTATATTTATAATGGAGGTAGCGGTTATTCTGGGCCAACCTATGGGAAGCTGTTTTTGGTACAAACTGTAGAATTTAATAATAAAATTTAGATTTTAAGACAAATTTTTGTATTGTTGGTAATTGGTCGAGTAGTGCTCGCATTTATTAGAATATTGAATGATGAAAATCATTTAAAATATTGGGAGCGAGGAAGTCCTATGTGGTACTTTGGTGAGTTTGCTAACCAAAAAATCGATAAAAAATATTATTCGCATGAATTAGTCTAAAATCACAATGCGACATAGGTCAATTCAGGATCAGGAAAGCGTTTTCAAGGTTCAGCAATGCGCGCATTCGATTTCTCGCATAGAAAACCCCATATGGGGCTCTTTTGGTGAAAATTTAAGAAACTTGTAATTTTTTGAAAAATCGCAAAAATCTTTCTTTTTTGACCACTCTATAGAAATAAGAATCAACTATTTTTACAATTTTAGGTCTTGTAATAAAATATCAAACAACTGCTGAAGAACTATCGGAAAACCGTTTCTATACGATGTTGGTGCTCATTTCATTTAGCATAATATTTATATTTGGAATCGTTATAACCACTATTGTTTTTAAAGCCTTTCAACATTCTAGTGCTAAGGCAAAAACAACAAGAAATAAAATCGATAATGTTTAAATGATTAAAGGACCAGTTCCACGAAAATAGATTTTTTTTAAACAATAGTCTATCTTGTAGAGCACAAAATTCTGAGCAACTTTGGCCAATAAAGTTATGTATTTTGAGATAAACTGAAGGATTTTTATAATGTTAAACTTTTGCCAAGTATTCGTGTCAATACACAATAAAATTCAAATTTATCGAACAAAATTCCATTTTTACAAAGATGATAACGTTTTCATAATTAGGAGATAGAATACTTTTTATTTTTTTAATGTTTTTTTAAAGTTTTCATAATAAAGACATAGAATATTTTTTTATGTGAAATTTTGGTTCCATAATTACGTTACGGTTACAGAATAAATTTGATTACGTCCCAACACTGGTCCCAACTAATCCTAATACACTAAACGTGTAATGTCTGTATGTCAGACGATCTCGGGAACGCTCGATTTAAACCCTCAGTGCCATTACAAAAAGTTGTAGAGGACGTTGAGAGAAGACGATTGACACCAAAATATCGAAATCGGAGACAAGAATTTTTCCATTTTTTACCTCTTGGGGGGGGGCCAAGGGAAGAAATCGATTTTTCATAAAATTCTCCATTCTTGGGGATTTTCGGATATGAGGAACACGAATCCGAAGGAATTTTTCAATTTTGACCGCAGGAAAGGGTCGAATTGACCAATGAGATCGGTAATTACTGATCTGATACGTGTGAAATAAGATCAATTGACCGATCCTCCAAAATTCGCATATTTGACTACAGGTATGAGAACGGTAATTACTAGTGATGCGTCGAAATCGCAATTTTGAAATTTTATTAAATTAAAAAATTTTTACTCCCCATATTTATATGTATTTTTTTACTTACATTTTACATAATTATATGCAATTTAAAATTTATCATTGATATTGTACTTATAATAAAATTCAAAAAAATAAATTTGTTGTAATCCAATAGATCGATCTTCCAAAATTCGCATATTTCGCAGGTTTGTGGGTGTGTGTGTTCAGCGCTTAGAAAAACCCTAGGAAAGTTGAAAATTTCGTAAAAAAATCCACTTCTATAACCAAATATTAACATTTTACAATAGGNGTAATCCAATAGATCGATCTTCCAAAATTCGCATATTTCGCAGGTTTGTGGGTGTGTGTGTTCAGCGCTTAGAAAAACCCTAGGAAAGTTGAAAATTTCGTAAAAAAATCCACTTCTATAACCAAATATTAACATTTTACAATAGGGTTGCATTTTTGAGACTCCATTTTTTAAAAAAGTCTGTATATTGGCACGAAAACATGACTTATTCTCAAAAAGATCGATTGGATCGTATTCAGCATACACTCTTGTCTACTACTGAAGAAAAGTTTTATCGAAAAAGAATTTCTGAAGCTCTATATATTAAGTTTTATACGCGGTATGTAATTCTGATCGACCCAATAATTAGGATTTTTCTTTTTTACTTATTACATCTTTATTCAAACATATGTTCTTTTTAAGTGAAAAATCAATGAAGAGTTGTCTAGACTGGCGCCATAATCCATTTGTGTGTCACATACACTTTTTGAGCCTTTTCTTTATACACTTAACATCCATCTAGCTTGCTCAAAAATGTCTAGTCTGTGACCTTTCATTTTTTAGTTTAAATGAACAGTTGTTTAATGGTCCGTTTCCTTATTCTTTAAATTTTGAACTTTAGTTAAAATTTTTCTCTTTTCATAAACTTTTTTAAAAATCATTAAAAAATTTAAAAAATTAAGACGCGAGATACCTACTATGCTGCCAACTGAGTTATTGTGTGATATCTTTCTGGCGTTAAATAGAAATGAAAATGAAAAGTGTCAACTGGTTTGTCATAAGTGGATGATCATTGTTGATAGCTATGGCCATTATTTGCCTTTAAGGTAAATTTTTATAAAACGAAAAAATAATTTCACACAGACCCTACGAGGCTGCATACCTTTGCATTTGTTTCATACAATTGGTTAGGACTCCATGCTTGCACTTTAATGTCGCGGGTTCGAGTCCCGCTTGCATCCATTTTTTTAAAACTTTTTTGTCTTTAAAGATTTTCACAATTCAAAAATTATTTTCACAATTTTTTATAACTCGCCGAAACGAATAAAATGACACCAAAATTATTGAATTTAGAAATGGTTTTGAGCTATTGAAACGAAATCCCTGATTCATGGTTTTCGTTTCAATAACCCAAAATCATTTTCAAATTTGAGCTTCAGTTTAATTCCTTACTTCTATGTAAATAGTAAGCTTATTCATTTAGAAAGTTTTCTCGNAATAACCCAAAATCATTTTCAAATTTGAGCTTCAGTTTAATTCCTTACTTCTATGTAAATAGTAAGCTTATTCATTTAGAAAGTTTTCTCGATTAGATATTGGGAAATACGATGGTGAAAATTATAGAGCGTTCATTACAACTCAACCATTAGAAACTCCAATAGAAATATCAACAGAAGCAACTGCTAGAAGTTTGAGGAACTGCTTATTTACTCAAAACAGTCCTATTATTCTCAATGAAAGATCTTTTGAGGTAGAACAATTCTTTAAAGTTCTCTAAATTTAACTTTTAGGTGATCAAGAATTTATCTGTGATAGCTGGTAGTCGAATAAACGCAATTGATTTTTATGCTTGGGGACCATATGGACTTTTTTCCGATGTGCTAAAATATTATGTCAATGCTCAACAAGTATTCATGAAATTGTCCAAGGATGAAGCAGATGAAATTTTGAAAAATCCAGAAATTTTGCATATCCAACCTTTGCCTAAAAATGTGCAAATTATTTTTCATCAAGATGTCATGGATATNCATGAAATTGTCCAAGGATGAAGCAGATGAAATTTTAAAAAATCCAGAAATTTTGCATATCCAACCTTTGCCTAAAAATGTGCAAATTATTTTTCATCAAGATGTCATGGATATAGATAAGCTAATGAAGTTTATTGGATCTAATAAGCTAAAACAAGCACATAGATATTCATTGAAAATGACTAGTATGAACAAAATGGATAATTTTTGTGAGAAAATCATAGAGGTGTTCTTATTTTCATTCTAATTTTAAAATGAAGTTTTAGCTATTCCGAACAACAAAACATCCAGAAAAACTTGTTCATCGCTATCAATTCAGTAAAAATTTAATATAATTTTTCAGTTATGAAAAATCTTTTAGCACTATGGGATGAAGTTCTGTATTCACGTTCACTGGAATACTTAACGGCACAATCAATCAAATTTCGAACAAAAACTAAAGGATGGACAACAAAAGACGTATATGAAATTCATCGAAAGGACAGATGGCTACTTTGTGTTTCATTTGAAAGAAAAACTCCAAGATGCAAAACTTGTAGTATGGAAATATATCTTAAAACTGCACAAGTTAAAAATTAGAAGGCTGTAACCAATCTATTAATTTTAGTGTTTACAATTTGTTTGCATATAATTATAGGGTGGGCGGAAATAATGTGTTAGTTTTAAATTATACTTTATTTCCCGGTCGTCGTTAAAAAAGTGGATACGCTATAGACTAGTGGCTAATGAGCCATACTATCAAGATTAGGTGCAGGTTCGATCCCACCAGGGGCCTATTACTCCACTTGTGTAAATGTGAATGTAAAATTTTTTACATCTACATATGAATTTACATTTACATGTAAATTTACATATTTATTACAGTTAAATAAACCCTTAGGCGTAATTTTTCACGAGGAATCGAATGAGCCCACTATCGTTTTATGAAAAACTCGAGAAAATGGGATTTTTTCAAAATATTTTCAAAAAATCCCATTTTCTCGGGTTTCCTGCGCTTTTCATGAAACGAGAGTGGTCTCATTCGATTCCTCGTGAAAAATTACGCCTAGGGGTTTAGTGAAGTTTATTCAGGGCGCTAAAAAGCTTAGGAAACCCGAGAAAATTGTATTTTTTGAAAAGACCCATTTTCTCGGTTTTCCTGCACTTTTCATGAAAAAATGTTGAAATATCGAAAAATCATCGGTGAAAATTGTTCGTGAAAAATGTCCCTCTGAAAAATTTGCGTGACGATTGTCCGTAACCGTGAAAATTGTCCTAGAGCATAAATTTGCATCTTTCAATTTTTAGGAATTGTACTTTTCATGTTCCATTATGTTAATTTTGACGTTATTTTTCAATTGTGTTTGTAAATTTGAAATTGTTAAGATGTTTTTTGACTACGGTTATTATGATTGAAATAAATTTCTTTTCTCACCGAGCCCTATAAATTGGTATAGACCGTGACGGAATTGGACTTAAGGTGACGGAGATAGCACAAACAGACACGCATAGGTCGTTTAATGTTTTAGGATTAAATTGTTTTATTTTAAAAAATCAAAATTATAAACAAAAATTTTAGTCAACATCATTTTACAAAAAAATCTTTAAACTTTTTTGCACAAAGTTCCAGCGCAAGCATAGCCATTTGGACAGCACCAGTACATTGAGCAACAGTGATATCCGTCGTTACAATAATGTGTGGCATCACACCAATCTTTATTAACCTAGAAAATTTTAAAATTTAATTTAAATCACTAGATTGCCTCTCCTTACCTCATCTTCAACACTCCCCATGGTAACATATGAGAGGAAAGATTTTTGAGGAGGAACAGACAAATTTTTGTCGCCTCCAAAACCGACCTCATTTTCCTAAAATAAAAAAGGAGTAGCAATTTTTTCTTGAGTCTTTTTTTACCTTCATATCAAGGAGAATTTTCGAAGCTCCTTGTTGGACTTCATTCAAAAAGTGTTTGATTTGTGGCTCATAGCTTCGGCACTAAAATTTAAGATTTTATTAATAACCAATCAAAAATTTTATATGTATATAGTTTGTTTCAACCAATAAAACAAACAGGAGGGACTTCATTGCGCAGTGGGTTTTAACAGTTTTGGTCAAAAATGCGTCGGTTCGACCCCACCGGAGACGATATTTTTTGAACCTTTTAAAAATTGTTTAATTTTTGGTATATAAGGTAATTTTTAGCTGAAAAACACGAATTTGACGTTAATGTTTATTTTGTTAAAATCCACTGCGCAATGCAGTCCCGACTGTTTTTGGGTTGAAATGAACTATTACAAAATTCTCTATCGTTAAAGGTACAGTCCGAAAGTGGGGTTTTGTCGATAATTGCTAACAAAAGAAGTCATAACCCTCCATTTTTTATGCGAGGAATCCGAAAATGACACGGAAAAAAATTGAAAAATTTTCGTATTTTTGGCTAAAAATCACGTAAAAGTGTCAAAAATTGGCATTTTTACCTTAAAATACCAATTTTCGAACGCCTTTTTGGGGTGAAGAAGATTCCCAATTTTTTCTTTATCATTTTCGGATTCCTCGCATCAAAAATGGGGGGGGGGCTATGACCTCTTTTGAAAGCAATTATCGACAAAATCCCACTTCCGGATTGTACCTTTAAGAAAAGATTCATTACTTCGATGAAGCAGAGACAACTTGAAGCTAGCAAAACAACAGTTAAGAACTGCATGATACTAAAAAAATTTGAAACAATTTTTCAACAATTAAATTACCTAGTACAATTGGGCTAAAGAACAACTTTTATTATAAAAATGTTGTGACTGATATAATTGTCTAAAATCGAGTCCTTTTATAAGATTGTTGCGATACAATTGAAAATGAGTATGATTTTAGTTTTTAATGAGTTATATTAAAGTCTCAATTGACAGTGTTCTTCTATCATCCATCTTTTTTGCATTATTACTGAATTAAGTGAGCATGTATCATTATGACTAAATTTAGTATCGTTATGACTAAATTTAAATTAATTTGAATCATGATTTCTTTATGAGCAATACCAAATTAACCTGTTACTATGAGAAATATGATGATAGATTAAAAAAAAACAAAATACCCACAGAATGAAATTTTTCTTGTATTTCTGAAAATCTTGTAATGAAAAGAAATTTTAAAAAATTCTAGGTTTCTCTTTGGGGTCAAAAATCGATTTTTTTGATAAAAACTACTGTTTTCATAGAAGTTTGTATAAAAGTGACTATAACGTTTTTCTACGCAGTCAAAAATTGACAGTGAAGTGTCTTTTCAGCTTCATAGATTTGATGAAGCAAAACAAATAGTTGGTTTTTCGCCTTTAGGGGTTTTGCTATAACCAATAATTTATTATGTACAATCAATTAGATACAATAACATTTTTAAATTGTTGGGCACTGTTTTGAAAAACCATTATTTTGGGTGATATCATAGTATTTTCGGTTGAACGAAAGCTAACCATTTTAGGTGATAGATTATTAGATTTAATTAATTCTTCATCATGCTCGTGTAAATTCGTGTTTATTATGCCATGATCTAATTTTATAAAGTCCTCATTCCTATCATTGCCACTCCTTAAAATAATACTTATTTGCATAAAAGTTCAAAGCTTAATAAAGGGGGTGTACTTTGTAATCACATCTTGAAAAAAAAATTTATTTGCACAAAAAGGACCCTATTGGGGATAATTTGATGCGAGAAATTGATTACACGCATTCCCGAAGCGTGAAAATGCTTCCTTGACCCTGGTTCAGGGAAAATATAGATTTTTTCGACTTTTTTATACTAGTACTTGAGGCTACAAAGTACACTCCCTTAAAAAAAAGAGTTCTTACCAATTCAATAATTTAAACTTTGAATTAATGGAGTGTGCAATTCTCCTAATTTCTGTGTTAATTTCTGGAATCCTGCAAGAATATATTAAGGGGTTCAACAATGATTTCCCAAAAATAGCAAACAATTGAACACAGCTGAAGATGAATAAGGTACGGAATTTCTGATCTTTTAACAAATCACACGATTTACAAGTAACAGCAAAATGTATTGTTGCCGGCATCCATCCAAAGAAGTAAGAGGAACAAATTAAAATAGCTGTGAATAAAATTCTTCTTTCTCGAAGTGTTGTTGTCTGTTCCATTGAGTTTCTTCGCTTTTTATTTGAGCGTTTATGAAGTATCCATAACAAATTACTATAACACCAAGTAATTACAATAAACAGAATTAAAAGTAATCCCGAAACACTGGTACGAAATNAGTGCCAAAAAGATAGGCACCGTAGCGCAGTGCAATTGGTCACATAGATACTAATGCTCAAAAGTTTGAGTGTTAGTCCCTAAGTTACCAATTACACTGCGCTATGGTGTCCCAACTTTTTTTGAACTCCAGTTTAAACGGACTATACATATTTTTGTACATTTCTACTAATAATTAAAAATCTTACCAAATTACTATAACACCAAGTAATTACAATAAACAGAATTAAAAGTAATCCCGAAACACTGGTACGAAATGCCCGTGAATGATAATAATCAACATTAGGACAATTATAAAACCCTTGGTTGGGAAATGAAATTGCTAATATAAATAGAATTAATGAAGGTAATGCCCATGATAGAATGCATAGTGATATTACTTTAAAAAATCTTTTTATTTAATACAGTCATAAACTCTTTTACCTATACGTTCCAATTTCTTCCTATCTGTATGCGGTCTTTTTATACCAATATAGTGATGAATAGCAATAAGCAATAAATGAAATGCACTCGTAATTAGGCCTCCCGTACGAAAATTCTAAAACTCTTTTTGGTAAAAAATTATATACAGGGTGTCCCAAAAGAGGGCACTTTTGCGATTTTTTTCAAAAATTTTCAAGTTTTTAAATTTTCACCAAAATAACCCTATAGGGTTATTTTGATGAAAATTAAAAAACTTGAAAATTTTTGAAAAAATCACCCAAAAATCGCTAAAGTGCCCTTTTTTGAGACACCCTGTAAAACCTCTTTTTAATTACTTCTAAAATCAATGAAAGACATTCAATTTGTTTAGTGCCTTTAACAACAGGCAAATAACTATTGACTACCAATGAAGCTGACAAGACTGATATAGTCCTAAAAATTTTCAATTAACAAGGAACACTCGCAACTTGAAGTNAACAGGCAAATAACTATTGACTACCAATGAAGCTGACAAGACTGATATAGTCCTAAAAATTTTCAATTAACAAGGAACACTCGCAACTTGAAGTTCTCCGATTTTGTCGAAACGGAGCTCAAAATGTCTTGTTTTGAGCTCTCGCTTGTGTGGAAATTTTAGCCCATATGTCTTCCCCAAGGATATATGAGTCATGACGAACCGTTTTGCAAAAAAAGTTGAAATTGATCTGTGATGGATATCCTGGTCACGGATGATCTGAATGACGGTTGTCCGTGATGGATAACCGTGACAGTTGTCCTAGTGCCCCATTTCGGCAAAATCGGAAGGCTTCAACTTGCGAGTGTTCCTTGTAAATTTTTGAGTTTGGCATTTTAAATATTTTTACCAAATATCGGACAAAGTTAAACTGGTTATTAAGATCGTCGTAGCATTCCTATTCCTAGTTGATCGTAATGCAAAGATTATAAATGAATTCGCAATAAAGGCACAAAAACTAATCACCATAAATATTGGAATGACAATTTGGTACATCTTAAAGGGGGGGTGTAAAGTAGGGTCGAGTAGAAAATTTTTTTGAATTTTTTTAACAAGTGACCCTTTAGGGGTAATTTTATGCGAGGAATCGATTGCGCGCATCGAAAAATTATGAAAATTTTTTCCGGGGTCAAAAAATTTAAAAAAATAACCCCTAATTTTGACGCAATTTTTTCCATTTTTTGACCCCGGAAAAAATTTTCAGAATTTTTCGATGCGCGCAATCGAT
>OZJO01023465.1:0-11660 GCA_900406225.1 Acrobeloides nanus | reverse complement strand
AAATGTTATTAACTAGTCTAAAACAAATAAAAAAAGTTGTTTTGAGCAAAATCCAAGACCCTTCAAAAAATGTCGCCTGACTATTGATCCATAGTTCCATTTTCTCACGAAGTCTGATTTAAATAAATTAAAGCATCAAAATAATAACTTTTTTAGTGAAAATCGTACCTTTCAATGTAACATTGTATCCCATAAAAATCCCTTCTTTTCGCACCAATGGATAATATAGTTGGATATCCCTTACAGCTGCATTATAACCATGAATTGCGTTAATGATAGCAACATCTGCTTGTATCCTATAGCAATGAAATATATGCGCTGCAGCCGATGATGGTAAACGTAATGGGTAAACAATATTATTCAATCCTTTTAATTTCATATTGTTCAAGTACGATAAAAATAAACTAAAACTAGTATATTAAACGAGGGTCCAAATCATGGCCTAATCTCCGAGAAAATTTTTTTTAAAGTCGTTTCTAGGGATAATTGTATGTGAGGAATCAAATGCTCGCATTCCTACAGCGTGAAAATGCTTTTTTGACCCTAACGAGCAAAAACCTTAAAAATGGGCTTAGGAACCTCCAAAACAAACACACGCATCCCCGAAGGGGATACGTTAACTATTTACGATAGGTCTTAAAATTTTTCCTTAGAAATTGCGATAGGTTTCAAAAATTTCTGCCTAACACTAGAAGAGGTGGGTAGACAGAAGGCATACAATTCTTCCTTGAATTTCACTTACTTATATGCATATTCATTTTTAGGAGTATCTAAACCAACAAATTCATAAAACTCTGCCGATCCTGTCCAGGTATCTACAGAAATAATCTGACATGTTTTATTGTAAATTTGTGTTATATTATGACACGCTTCGCCAATCAAAGACGTTGACAAGCCCTTGAATGAACCAACTTCAATGATACTAAATTTATTTGCATTTTAATTTCTAGACTCATTTTACCGTATAAAGTCGGCTTCAGCAGTCTTTGTCACAGTTTCCAGAATTTTAAAAATATGTAGTCTAAGATTTATCCAATTCTGATCTAAATCTAAAGGTCCAAAATTGTCTGGAACAACTTCATAAATCGAATTGTTTTTAAGAATTTTTATTTTAAATTCCTCCCAAGTTAACATCTAGAAATTGAATTTTGCAGAAATTTTTAGAGGAAAATGTATAAGAAAAATAATTGTTGCTACCACACATGGGCAAGGTCTTTCGTAAAAATTTTCAATACGTCATATTTGTACTCCCCAGTTGGTAACCTTTTTGTTGGTCGCCGCGTTTCGTGGACGTATTGGCCGATGTTTCGCGGCAGCCAATACGTCATATTTTAAACATTTTCGATGCATACGACGTCATGTCTTTCGTTACGAAAGCTTGCTCCTGTGTGGTTGCTACAGTGGCGTGTCCAGGATTTTGATTTTGTGGGGGCCATCTAGGTAAAAGCCTTATTTTTTTAAAGAAATTTCTCAAATTTTGGCCAAAAATGCCATTTTTCTTAAGTGGGCCGTTAGTCGAAAGGAGGGGGAATAAGCCTCCTCTTCCCTCCGAGCGCGGTATCGCCCGGCCCTCAATCCTATATATGATCTTACTTTTAACGGACATTTTTGCTCAAAAATATTATCAATATCAAAATTAGTCCAATCAGTTGTTCCATGTAATTTTTGTTTGTGTATCTGGTGTTCTTCTTTCAATTTCGACAAACTAACTTTTTTGCCAATTCGATAACCAACTAGAATTAAAGCAACCGAAGAAATAAATAAAATACATAAGTTCATCTATAAGCTTTTAAAACACCTACTTTTAAAAAACAGAGCTTTATGTCACAAAACGTGTCACAAAATTTTTTAAGGGTTATTACTTTTTTATTGTGATTTTCTGGTTTTTCTATCGCTTTTCATCAAAAGTAACCTTTAAGAAAATTGTAGAAGAAATAAGCTCTACATCTTTGGTAAAAGAGATTTTGAACAAATCTTGAAAAGAAGTCGATAAAATTCATTATCAAAATAAGTCTTTACAAAATTTTTGTGACACCCAAAGCTCGGTTTTCTCGAAAAGCTTGTTTTAATATATATGTTAGCGTCAAAGTTAACCTGAGTTAACTTTGACTAGTCAAAGTTGATTTGAGATACATTTACAAAAAAAGATATAGTAGCGGAAAAAAGTCTTGGGGCAAGGGTGAAAAACTCGTATAAATAACGCTTTTAGTTATTATTTTTGAAAATTTTTATCAAATATTGCTAATCATTGTTTTTATAGACACAAAATATGCCAGGAAAGTATAAAGCCGATGAAATTAAGAAGCTTATTGTAGAAGCTAAGCAAAATGGTGAAACAGATCGTGATGTTGCGGAACGCTTTCATGTTGGTAAAAGTACCGTTTCGAGAATATGGATTAGATGGAAGAATGAAAGAAGTGTGAAACGAAAGATGAAATCTGGGAGGCCAAGAATTCCGCGCACTTTAAGAAGAATGGAACAAAATATCCATAGATACTCTCAGAGGCCTTGTTGAGTCGATGCCGCGACGAATGAAGGCTGTTATCAAGGCAAAAGGATACCCAACTAAATATTAATCATTTTTCCTATATTATTGGTTGTTTTTATTTAAATCAAACATTAAATAAATTGTTTTATTGATAATTTGTGTGTTTTTCACCTTGCCCCAAGACTTTTTTCCGCTACTGTATATTTATTGAACCTTTTTCTGAATAAATATGTATTCTACTTTGGCCTAAGCAAAACGAATACATATTTATTCAAAAAAAGTTTCAGTAAATATATTGTAGCTTAGATTTAGAATAAGGCCTAAGGGAACGTCCAGAAAGTGTGTCCGCGTGACAGAGGGTGGGTGGGGTCCGCCGATTTCCTAAAATTTTGTGACAGGTGGGTGGGTGGGCCCCAGAAATTTGTGACGTCACAAAGTCGCAGAAATTTTTTGAATGTGTCTTGAATGGAATTTATTAGAAGAAACTTTGCTTTTTTTGTGATTTTTCTCTCACTCTTTGGTTTTTGAAAATGGAGCGTAAAAAATCTTTTAATATATACATGTTTGAAAAAAATTTATAATATTTCGGAAATTTTTTTTGTCACAGTGACATAAGGGTGGGTGGATCCTCGAAAATTTTGCGCATTTTGTGACCGGGGTGGGTGGAGCCTGAAAAATGTTAATGTCAATCGGACATACTTTCTGGACGTTCCCTAAGCCTAATCCTAAGCCTAATCCCGGCCTAAGCCTAAGCAAAACAGAATACATATTTATTTAAAAAAAAAGTTCAGTAAATATATTGTAAATATATCTCAAATCAACGTTGACGCTAACATATATAAAGATTTATGACGCATTGTCTGAAGGTTATTGGACCAATTATAAGTCCATGGAGCCAACCCAAAATGTCCTAGTCTCAGAATTTTTTCGCACGTTGCCCATTTTTTTATTGCTGATCCCCAACATTCCAAAACCGTTTCACTAAAATTCCAAAACTTTTCCTGTGTTTAGATACGGTGGTCGAAAGATGGTCATTTTAAAAGACCTTCAGACAATTCGTCTTAAAGATTTAAAGTAAAAACACTAATAGAAATAGGCACGACATTTTTTTTGAGATGAAAAATCTGCAGCTTGACCACTAGCCATTTAGATATGTTTAAATTTTATCTAGAGTTTTCCCCCGCCATGTTACGTTTTTCCTCTGGGTATAACAATGAAACAATAGCATCATACCAGAGAGATCAACCCCCTCTTTTCTTCCAATTCTTCATGCCTTTGACACGAGCGAAGGAATTAGGTTATCTCTGAATATCTTAACTGATAAGTTATCTTTTCTGGATTTGTCAACAATCCGTTATGCAGCAGAGTTACATGATTTTTGGAGCAATATATTCAATAGGGTAGTCGTTCTTTCATTTTATTGGATTTCCGCCAAGAGTGCTGAGTCAAAAATGCAATTTCTTTCTGAATTTCGAGCCACCCATAGGATGCAAATGGGGAGAGGGCATCACTTGTCACACTTATTATTTAGAACTTGAGACTTATGGCGTTCGGGCACCTGATAATGCTAAAACTTTTTTTAAACACTTGAAATTTCGCTTTTGTGGTGGACGATGAGAGAAGACGATCAACACCACTTTTATCGGGGTAGCCTCTCAAAAAATATCACGACCAGTGGCGTATCCAGGGGGTGCGAGGGGAGCTTGCACCCCCCCCCCCGAAACCGGAAAATTTCTTCATACAAATGAAAAATTCGAAAAATTTCATTGAAAAAATGAGGTTTTTGGGGTTTCGCACCCCCCAAAATCGAAAAAATCAAAATCCTAGATATGCTGCTCACGACCATGGATGCCAAAATGTTAAAATTTTGAAGTGTTTGCGAAAAAACAAGCCCGATAAAAGTGTTTTTCGAGTCCCCCATTTCCTTCAGAAATGCTAGTAAACGCTATTTTTCGATGTTCTGAGGGCTCTAGAAGTCGTAAATTTCGTACAAGTCAATGAAAAATTCGTATTTTGTTACAAATCAACAGATGAAAAAGAAGCTAGATGGGTTGTTCTACAAAAATTACAGAAAAAATGAGCTCAAAACATAAAAAAAACTAGCTAAAAACGGCATTTTTGACACATTTTTGACGCATTTTGGCCAGAACACGAGTCCAAACGTCTAAATATTTTTTTCCTGGTTTTTTACGCAATTTATGATTAAAAAAATCATTTTTATGCATCGTTTTTATAAAATCTTGGAAAATCTCGATTTTACTTATACAAGTGTATTCCCCCTTTAAGTCTATGGCTATGCTGAAGGCTAAGACTAAGGCTAAACCTTATCTTAAGCCTAAGGCTAAGTTTTAGCCTAAGGTTAAGTCTAAAGTTATACCTAAGGCTAAGCCTAAGGACTTTTTTATGAACTTTCAGAATATATATGTTACGGGAAAATCTGATCATTTCAATTTTTCCTGTAACATATGCACATGGCCCATCCTATTGCTGGTTTCAGATATGGACTGGGCGTGCACCCCCTTAACATTTTTGAAAAAAGGTTCAAATCTTTAGGGGAGAAGCGCGAAAGAAGAAAGGAAGAAGAGAAACGCTCGGTCATCTCATTTTCCCTCTGAGCTCGGTATCGCTCTGCTCCAGGCTCTTTTTATATGTATAACAAAACTCATTTCAATATTAAATGTTTCATATACGTTCTAAATATACTTACTTTATATTAATTCTTATCGTGTCTATTACTTACTTGAATATTACTGGGATAATGAAATGGAGATATAATTACATTGATACGTTAATCACAAGTTTTCCCACAAATTTTCATTATTTAAATAGAATTACCTCCTCGAGTGAAGATATAAGCCTAAATCAAAATATGAATGGAACAAAGAAGACTCTTTATGTAACATTTTATTTTAATGTTATTCCAGTAGATCAAGGTGGTAACATTATGGAATACGATTGGATTGTAAATGTGCTACTTGAAAAGATAAATAGGCCTATAAAAATAGTTAAAGCAGATGAAAAACATCGTAGAAACGACACTTTACACGTATACCTATTCCAACCAGAAAAAGATATTTTTGTCAAATCTAATGGTCTAGTTAATCAAGGTGCTTATCATATGGGTGATGAATTGATGAAAAATAATATTGAGTTAGTTTGGTTTTATTTCATCTTTCCTTGTAATGCACAACACGTCCTTCCTTCCATCACACCCTACCAGAGGCGTGTCCAGGATTTTTATTTTTTTTATTTTTGGGGGGGTTCAAAAATTTGATAAAAATCGTAAAGGTCACTTTAGGGTCGCCACAAGCTATAGTACTTTTTCGTCGTACTTTGTAGTATACGATGACTTTAAAATATGTATTTTTTCGTACTTTTTATTGGGCTGTAGAATAAGTTGTTGCCGCTTAAAAAATACATCTAAAATCGGCATTTTTCGCTCGTTTTCGATGAAATTTTTTTCAGTAGTAAGCAAGAATGTATGAGGAATCCTCGAAAAAAAAAAATTTTCGATCCTCCTAGGGTTTTTCTAGGCGCTGAACACGAATCCGCCGTTATTTTTTGTCCTAGACCTCAGGAATATGGTCAAAAAATGATTTACAAAGAGGTACCCCATACGAGGTAAAATCCCCGTTTTTGGAGTTTTAACCCCTTGTAGGGTACCTTCCCGTGGTCAAAATCAAAAAATTCCTTCGGTTTCGAGTTCCCCATGCCGAAAAACCCCCAGTACAAAAATCAGCCAAATTGGAAAACTTTTTGGAAATTCGATTTTTTTACCTCAAGGGTGACCAAAGGGTAAACAAATCGAATTTTCAAAAAGTTTTCCAATTTGGCTGATTTTTTGTACTGGGGTTTTTCGGCATGGGGAACTCGAAACCGAAGGAATTTTTTGATTTTGACCACGGGAAGGTACCCTACAAGGGGTTAAAACTCCAAAAACGGNATTTTTTGACCATATTCCTGAGGTCTAGGACAAAAAATAACGGCGGATTCGTGTTCAGCGCCTAGAAAAACCCTAGGAGGATCGAAAATTTCGTCAAAAATTGACTTATATAGCCGAATATCAATAGTTTAAAATAAGGATACATCTTTGGGAGCCTAATTTTTAAAGTAGGCTCTCAAAAAGTTTGAGTATTGACACGAAAACATGAGTTACGCTCAAAAAGACTGATTGGATCGTATTCCTCATACATTCTTGCTTACTAATGAAAAAAAATTTCATCGAAAGCGAGCGAAAAATGCCGATTTTAGATGTATTTTTTAAGCGGCAACAACTTATTCTACAAACCAATATGTTATTAATTAGTACTTGTGAGTACTATCGAACGGTAAAAGGATTTTTACGAAAATTTTTTAGACCCATCATACTTAAAAAGTACGACGAATAAGCGGAATTCTATCGTACTTTTTAAGTACGATGGGTCTAAAAAAATTTTTTCGTAAAAATTCTTTTACCATTCAATAGTACTCACGAGTACTAACTAAGAACACAAAAAGTACGAAAAAATACATATTTTTAAGCCATCGTACCCAAAAGTACGACAAAAGTACTACTAAAAGTACAATAGCTTGAGGCGACCCTCAACAAAGCATGTCGCATTGAGGATATAATAAACCATTGGGGTAATTGAGTAATGGTTTGTTCCCTCTAGTGGCATACTGCACGGCGATCAAAGTGCCTTAATAGTTTGAGGAAATGTCTAAGTACAGACGTTCATTTTGGTATGTAACATTAATGTTTTTAGTCGTTCTCGCACCCCCTCTAATGAATTTCTATGCGGTCTTTTTTAAATTATAGCTGAACAATGGTCGAATAAGTGTTGATAAAAATTTTCGAAATCCATTGATCCTAACATTGTCAAAAATTACTTTGAAGTTTTCAAAGTCGGTTTTCTTCACCTTAACAAAATGATAGAAATTTAATTTTTGTATGAAAATACAGAACTTTAGCCCCTCTAACAGATGCAAAAAACCGTATATAAAAATTATTTAACAGTGGCGAGATATTTGACTTTGAAGTTGATAGTCAAAAAATGAGGCAAAAACAAAATGACGCACCCGGGAATCGGACCCTCGACTTTCTGGCTGATAGTCTAACGCGCTAACCACTACACCATGTGGTCGATTTTCGTCACCTTACCACTACACCATGTGGATGGTGTAGTTGTTAGCGCGTTAGACTAGCAGCCAGAAGGTCTAGGGTTCGATTCCCGGGTGCGTCATTTTGTTTTTGACTCATTTTTTGACTACCAACTTCAAAGTCAAATATCTCGCCACTGTTAAATAATTTTTATATGCGGTTTTTTACATATGTTAGAGGGACTAAAGCTCTGTATTTTCATACAAAAATTAAATTTCTAGCATTTTGTTAAGATGAAGAAAATCGACTTTGAAAACTTCAAAGTAATTTGAACTGTGTCCCCCTAGTGGGATCGAGTTTTGACCCTAGCGGGATTGACCCTGTGAGCCTAGAGTTGCTTAACTTATCAGACCGGCCTCTCTATCAGCTGCACTATGGCAACTTTTTTTCATTTCAGCTGAAACAAACTATACCAAATTTAGCTACTACCCGATAGCTACTTATGTTTTCCGAAACTATTATAATGCCGATTATCTTATGGCATATCCAAGTGTGCATTACGTACCACTTGGCACTAAAACAGGGTTTGGACCTGTACAATTAAATTCATTGTTGCCACCATCTCAACGTAAATATATGGTAAACTTTATTGGATCAATTCGATCAAATCGTCAAGAAATGGTAGATAGAATTAAGAATAAAAACATTACATGTAATTACAGTGCATCCAAATAGATTCTTCACTCTAGTAAATGCGTACATGGCGCAGTGGCTAACGCACCGGTCTATGATGATAAAGGTCTCGGGTTCGAATCCCCGTTGAAGCTTAATTTTTTGCATATATTTCAACGAATCTCATATGGGTGTATGCAGAATTGTCTCAACTATCATTTACAAAAAACCGTATCAAAAAATTCATTGTCCTTTTCGATAAATTCCAATTTGACTAGAGTGAAGGGTCTATTCGAGCGCAGTTTGTTCGGACCTTCGGCTGTCGAGGGGGCACTCGCCCCGGGTGCTCCCCTCTTCCCTACGCCACTCGTTATGGTACTCGTTCTACTCCCTCAACGAGTTAAGTCGCATGATATAGCCGATTTTTAAAAATCGACCCTCTATACTCATACTCAGAGTAAGGCCGCAGACCTGGCAGTTGTGTAGGGAAGGGGCATCTGGGGCTAGTGGGCTTGCCTAATCGGCTAAAAATCGAACAAAATCAGTCCCCCTTATGTTTAGCCGGCCAAATTTACATAAGGGCCCCTTATGATTTTTAGGAAGTGCCCCACCCTAGTGCTTCCTCTCCCTATGTGCGAGGCACAGACGAATCGTATTCGGGACGATGCCATAGGCCGAGACATACTCGAGATGGTACTCGAGATCTCTTCTTTTCTCTCCTATCATATTAATTTAGCCTATATATACGTTCAAAAAGGCTGGGCTTCTAGTGATGGCTTAAATGTTGTTAATTACCGCGATATACTTCGAGAAAGTGTTTTTACTCTAGCACCATGGGGAAACAACCCAGAATCTATGCGACTATACGAAGCGATCGAAGCTGGGTCAATACCAATTTTTCAAAAACTTGATCCCAAAAGAAGCCCAATGACACCGATGGGTCCAAATAATCCAATCCCCCAATTTGATAATTGGAATGAAGCTATAGATTTTATCGATAAAATGAGTTTAGATGTAAAACTAATTGACAATTTGCAAAAGAGAGTAATTAGTTTTTGGAAATCTTATAAAGAAGAGAGCCAATTGAAAATCAAAAAGGTTATAGATAAAGCATTTCGAGAGTCACATGGTTATGAATGTTAAAAAAAAGTTATGCAAACTTGCTGTTGGTCAATTCAACTTTTACTGCTTTATTGTATCATATCCTAAACATGACAGTTAATAAATTTTAATAAGGCTTTCAGACTAAACTAATTCGGACACAAGTTAAACTCAAATTATGTCCAAACCACTTATCATCATGTCCTAGTGAGATGTAGTTCCTCATCCTAATTGTGTATATAGCTAGTCAGGACCATGTATATTCTTAAGTAATAACCTAATACAGTATTAATGGTATTTATTCACACCATATCCCATCACAAGTGAACCATCCACATCAACACCAGCCATTTGCCATTTACACATAGTTAGATACTTAGACATTTCCTCAAACTACACTGGTAGTCAGCCAAGTCCATTTTCGATGAAGTAAACGCCATCCGATCTTTCCATAACCACTAAATGCTGCCCAAGTCATCACACTCCCACCACCAAAGTTGCGCTTCGAAAATATGAGCGGTTCCTTGCGCAAATCATGCCAATAAAAACGTTGCCCATCTGGACAGTCCAAATTACACTTTTTCTCGTCGCTGAAGATCACCTGAAAAATAAAAAAGCCAATAATGCACCATGTTTAAAACGGCTTCCCGGCTTCCAATTTTTGTTCATGTTCTGACGCCCAAATCGAAGTCTTGATGGCTTGTCACCTGCTCTAAACGCTGGCGCACACTTCATCCTGGCCCTCTTGATCAACCCCTTCCATTTATGACGTTTCGGATTATCCTGTCGCTCACATTCAATCCCAAATCGGCCTTCAGCTGCGTTCCAGATTTTGTAGAGTTTGATGCCTTTCGTAAAATTCGACGTTTGCCGCGCGCCGTAAGTTTCGATATACGTCCAGCTCGTCGTCTCTTTCCATAATCTCTATCTCTTTTAAAGAAATTATTCACTGCGACGTGAGAAACACCCAATTTCTCGGCAATCTTTTGGTTGCTAAGCCCTTGGTCCCGAAATGCAATAATTTTGCCTTGATCAAAATCCGAAAAAGATTTTCCTTATGCCATTTTATTCTAAAAAGACTAATTTAATCAAAAATTATTAAAAATGATAAAAAAAAAACATGTTTTTCACTGTTTTTTGAAGTGGAAGAGGATATTTTTCCAACCGAAAAATGGTTATTTTTGATAAAGTCGACTTTTTTACTCTAAAAACTTGCTGATTTCAAATTGTTTTGTGTCTAATCTGATTAATCACACTCTCAACTATCTCTATGCAAAATTTTATGCAGCTGAGTGAAGAAAGATGTAGAGGAACACTGCTTTTTTGAAGTGGAAGAGGTTATTTTTCCAGCAGTGTATTAAGGCACTTTGGTCGCCGTGCTGTATACCATTAGAGGGAACAAACTATTACTCAATTACCCCAATGGTTTGTCATATTCTCACTGTTCCTTTTCCACACATTGTGAATCTTAAGGAAACTTTCTTTGAAGAACCCGGATGGCTTAGAGAATGAGCCACTATTAGTGAGGTTCTGGATTCCCTTCATGCTCTGTCGATGAGTTGGCGACACTTGCGCACTTACATTTGCGCATGAAACATTGTGTACTTACATTTGCACATGCATATTTGCGCATTCACTTTTTCGCAGGTGCTTTTGCGCATATAGCATTTGCGCATGCACTTTTTGCGCATGTAACATTTGCACAATTTTTAAGTGCATATGCATGCGCACATGCACGTCTTTAATATTGATGAGTCTGGACTTTTTGGAAAGCGCTGCCGAATAAAACGATGGCTTTAAAAGGTTAGTTTGATCTTGGTCTTATGCTTTTAATCCTTATTATACGACTGAGTTAAAAAAAGACCACATGAAAAAATCTTTTTTCTTCGTTGAGATATGATTGTTTCAAAAAATTTACTCGCATGATGGTTTTTCGAAGGTTTCATATAATGGAGCCTTCGAAAAACCATCATGCGAGTAAATTTTAGCCCTGGAAGGGTCTACTCGCGTGTCAATCGCAAGCCCTGCGAGTGACGTGTAGGAGGGCTCTATAATGTTATCTAGTAATCGAATATTAGTTTTGTTTAATGTTTTAGAATTTTCGAAGGTCTAGTGTGAACGATAGAGTTATTTTGTAATCGAATACGTAAATATCAAGCTTGAAGGGCGGCCGCCAAGCTTGTGATAATTTATTTTGCAACATAATTTTTAAAAATCCAACTATAAATACCAAAAGCCCTCATCTATCAAGGCATTTTTCTTCTGCTCAAATCCGATTAAATAATTTGCATGGAATATCATCGCATGAATATTAAAATT
>OZJO01023460.1:0-16037 GCA_900406225.1 Acrobeloides nanus | reverse complement strand
TCCATTCTTTCAAATTTTATTTTGAAAAAATTTGCCCATCAGTCTCAGCATTTGACTTACTTGCGATTATTGCTAATAAAATCCGGGGTTTTTTGAGTATTTTCAATTTTTTAAATTTTTTTAAAAGTTTGACATAGAGGCGTCAAGATAATATTTGTAGTTCATGTTTCAAGGAATCTAGCGAGCCCAAGATCATCAAATTTGGATTTAACCTCGCTGGATTATGTGCATTACAAAAAAGAGTAAAATTCGGCAAAAAGTCGAAAATTGGGTACTCTGTATCTCGGCAGTGCTAGACTTTCGCGCTAAAATTCTTGCACTTTTTCCAATAAGTACCATGTATACTTCAAGATTGTTGTAGCTTCAAAAATTTTTGAGACACTTTTTTTCTAGGTCCTCCTACTATTGGTCAAAAGTCGAATCTTACAGATAGGATGTCTTAAATAAATTTCATAAAATAAATATCCATATAAAAACGCCAATCTCGATGTGCTCTACATAATGGAAGCAAAAAATCGCGTAAAAAAATTTTTGGTTGATCAAAAAATTTTTATTTTCTTCAAAATGTCAGTTTTTGAAAAATTATAATATGTCAAAAAACACCCATTTCCGAGATGTCTCTGTCAAAACTAAGGCCAGATTCGTGTTTTTTAGCTAAAATTACCCCTATATATGGTGTTTTTATTAAAAAACCTGAAAGAGCCAGACTTTGTGAACCTTGAAACACATGTGACTGTGGCCTACCGCTATGCAACAAATGAAAGAGCACTCGCGAGTAGTTTAGGAGATAGAGTCATTTTAAGCAAATTTTTAAGGTCGAAAATCGGTTTTTATAAGTTAAGTATGGGTTCCTACGGTCGCCGACCGTCGATTCTTGCACTTTTGCCCCCAAATCGGGGTCGGGAAATCGATTGGCGTTGGTTTCATCCGAATCGGAGTCGATTCCGAAAAGTCGATTTTTTGAACCCCACCCCCCCAGCTACACAAGGGTGGTGTTTCACAATTTTTTTCTCGTCTCTGTCATCAGTGACCCATATTACAGGGTGGTCTAAAATTACTGTACATTTTTTCATCATTTTTCGTTCGAAGATTTTTATCATTTTTTTCACATTTTTATGAAAATTAAGCATAAAAATATTCAAATGGAAAAAAACTCACAATTTTATCAACAGAAACAAAAACAAAGAGAATAACAGACAAGGAAGCAACAAACAACAAAAACATGCTATTCAAAGTGCCCTCCTTCGGCAGAGATCACCGCATCTAATCGCCTCATCCAATCATCGATGGCTCGATTGATCATGTCTTGATCCAATTCCTGGAAGGCATGTTCGAGAGCTTCTTCTTGTAAGGACTCGACTGTTTCGTGGGCTTCGGCGTTGACTTTGTCCTCGAGATAGCTCCATTGGAAAAAGTCGCATGGATTCAAAAAACGATGAAAAAATGTACAGTAATTTTGGACCACCCTGTATATCAATTTTATTGGAGACGAAAAAAATCCCTAAGCTTTGGACGGGTCCGGTGATTATTACAGAGATCGTGTCTTAAAAGTTTTCATATTGAAAATAGCTTAAAACAGTGTCAGAATAATTTTTTCATGCCTTAAAAATGCATGCGATCGTTTTGCAGCCTAGAAAATCCTCTAGACAGCCGGTTTTCCGGCGAAAATCCGACCTTTAGTTCATTTTCGCTTCAATACATTCATCTTTTTCCTGAATCAGAATCAGGAAATCTGTTTCACAAGAAATATTCGAAGAAAGTTGTCGCTCCATAATGCAATGGATAAGGAAGCCGACCTTCCAATCTGGCAAGTTAAGCAACATTGATACCGCCAGGTTCGATCCCGCTAGGGTAAAACTTTTGGTTTTAAAGAATCTTTTTTATTATTATCAGGGAGCAACAATTTTTTGCCATTGAAAACCAAAAAAATTTTTTTTTAAATTAAAGTTTTATCCGGTAGGATCGAATTTGGCGGTCCCAACGTTGATTAATTTGCCAGATCGGACGACCGGCTTCCTCATCCACTGAACTATGGAGTCCAATTTTTTCGAATCTTCTCGTGAAAAGGGCTATTATATATTACTATAAAATGGAGAGTATATCATTTGCGTTCGGAATTATTTTTTATTTCACTTTTTTATCAGATAGATATTTCTATAAAGACATCCTCATCACGGAAACCTAATGGATGATCCTCAACAAATTAAGCATGAGACGAGCTTACGCAAACAGATCCAAAGCATCCCACTGCAAACAAATATATCCAAATATAATAAAGAGATTTGATGTTTAGATCAAATTGAATCCAGAAAGCAAACGAATAAATTTTTAAAATCTAGTGAGAAAAAATGAAAATTTTTGTTGTTAATTAAGGGGTGGAAACAGAAGCCAAGAGCTGCACCATATCAGGCAAGGGACGGGGCCCGGAATGAGACCTTAGCCCTTACTCGATTGAGCATGCTACAAAAATGCAACTTTGCATAAAAATCGCACTTTTTTGGACAGCAATAGCCATTTTTTGGCGATTTTAGTTTAAAATGTCATTTTTGTTGTTGAAAAAATGTAAAAATGGTCATTTTTTCAAAAATTTCAAAATCGAAAAAACTCCTTGATCGCACAAGTGGAAAATTGTTCAATTTTTCCAGGAATGGGTTCGGGGATGTTTTCCGATGGCTACGACACTGAATATACAATAATACGAGTCCAAAGGCAAGGGGCACCGTAGTCACGGTGCCGTACGCGCGTTAGGCCCCCCAAATCGCTTCAAGACCAAAAATCATAAAGGTCCTCCCTTATGTATTTGCCCGAAATTTTTGAAAAAAATTTCAAAAATCCTAATGGTCCACTAAGATTTTTCACCAAAATTGTCCAAATTTTCTCTTTTTTCGACAAAAATGTCAAAAATTTGCTATTTTTAACCAACAAATTTCATTTTCTGACCATTTTTCAGCTTAAAAACAAAAATTTCTTTAAAAAATTTTGCTGGGGGCTACCCCCAAAACTTTGGAGCTTGTATGGCATTGGGTGTATATATGCCCCATACCGAATTCTTAATAAAAAATGAAAATTCTAACGAAAAAAGAAAAATGTTTAAAAATTTTTTAAGAAAATGAGGTTTTTCATCTTGGTGTCCCAAATTGGTTTCTGGATACGAGCCTTATCTAATTTTTATATAGTTTGTTGTGATATGACCTAAGTATTCTAACAAATACTTTCATACTATCTTTCATTTTGAGCTGTTTGTAACATTCTTGTGATTCGATATTACGATGTGTTCTCTCCGAAAATATTGACATGCTGATTGATTACACGTTGCCTTTTTGTACCCACCTGGAAATTTCAAAAACTAAAATATTTTTCCATTTTTAGATCATATTTCATCTAAAATCAATATTTAGCCAAAAAATCATAAGGGCTTCTCAAAATCCTATCCCATAAAATATAAATCTGATCATAAGGAATGGATGTTTCGGTGATTGACGAGGTATTTACTCAGCCGGCATGTAATTCTTCAATTGACAAGAATTCAATACACTCTATCTTCGCTAGCATTGAATTTAAGCTTCATAATGAAAAATTGCAGCCAAATTTGATTGATTTGTATTCGAAAATGAATGGGATGAAGGGGAAAATTTACATTGAAACAATAATAAAACATATAACTAGTGTGTATTAGAAATTGAAGGTGGGGGAACTGTTTACCCCATCAAAAATCATAAGGGGTTTTTTCTCATATATTTTTTCCATGACTTACTTTTTATAATTTGTGCCAGAATTCTCATTGTCGGACTTTGTACTAAAATTCGAATTTACCCTGATTCATAGGGATGTTACATTGCCACGTTTTCGTGGCAAATGCCACGAATTTGGACTTTTTGCCACGCGCCACGTTTTTGGACATTTTGCCACGTTTTTGGACGTTGTGCCACGTTTTTTAAAGAAAAGATCAAATTCATCGGGACCGATAATTTTTAAAAAATATTTATAAGTTATGGACTAAAACGAATGTTTATTATTTCAGCATCACGGCGCACGAAAGTTTGCAAAAAGTCCTTACTCCTTTATGTCCAAATGGCGCAATTGGGAGAGCCGCAGGATTTGTAACTAGAAGGTCGAGGGTTCGAATCCTACCGTCGTCATAATTATTTTGCCTTTTTTTAGACTACTTTAACACGTTGAAATAGCTTTTTATCGGAAAATATCTAGCGAAACATATACGAAACAGACTTTTTTGATTAGATTAAATCAAAAACTATATAAAAACCGCAAAAATGTTGTTCTGTTATGTCACAACATTTCACAAGCCATTTCATTGAAGAGATATAGTATTTTACATGTAATTAGACTACTTTAACACGTTGAAATGGATTTTTATCGGAAAATATCTGGTGAAGCATATACGAAGCAGACTTTTTTGGTTAGATTAAGTCAACAACTATATAAAAACCTCAGAAAAATGTAATTCTGTTATGTCACAACATTTCACTTTCATTGAAGAGATATAGCATTTTATTATTGGTCATAAGCAATGACCTATGAATCATCAATACAATTTTGTTTACAACATTTTCTAACAAGTGGAGAGATCTCCTTAAAGTAGTCTAATTACATATAAAATACTATATCTCTTCGATGAAATGGCTTGTGAAATGTTGTGACATAACAGAACTACATTTTTTGCGGTTTTTATATAGTTTTTGATTTAATCTAACCAAAAAAATCTGTTTCGTATATGTTTCGCTAGATATTTTCCGATAAAAATCTATTTCAACGTGTTAAAGTAGTCTAAAAAAGGCAAAATAATTATGGCGAGGGTAGGATTCGAACACTCGACCTTCCAGTTACAAATCCTGCGGCTCTCCCAATTGCGCCATTTGGACATAAAGGAGTCCGGACTTTTTGCAAACTTTCGCGCGCCGTGGCATATAAACAAGCATTTTTCAACAACAAAATTCGCCTGTGGCGCTGGTTTTTACATTGACTCAAGGATTTCAACAAAATTTTCGGAGCATTTTCAGCTTAAAAACAAGCATTTCTCAAACAATTTTTCGCCTGCGGCGTTGGTTATTGCATTGACTCAAGGATTTCAACAAAATTTTTGTCGAAAATTTCTAAGCGTTTTCCGCTTAAAAATGAGTGTTTTTCAGCAAAAAAATTTTCGCGCCGATAGGCGCGAAAAACAGAATTAAACTGATTTTGAAATTTTTTTAAAACTCGAAAAAATTGCCTTGGTCCCACCGTATGTTTTTCTCAAATTTTTGAAAAATTTTCGAAAAAAACATAAGGGGGGACCCTTATGTTTTTGTCAAAAAATTTTGGAAAATTTCGAAAAAAAATCATAAGGGGGGACCCTTATGTTTTGGACCACTTCTTAAATTTTGGGTCAGCCGCACACCCCTTTGCCCATGTCTGGACACGTAAATGCCACGTTTTGGCATGATCTTTGCCACGTTTTCTATTTTGGCATGTAACATCTCTACTGATTCAGGGAAATTCAAAAATTCAAATTTTTGATTTTTCGATGCATGCAATCGATTCCCCGCATCGAAAAAACGGCCGATTACCAATTTTCAGCCCATTTGGACAACTTTCGAAAAAATGTGGTAGGGTGGGTAGCTGGTAGGGTGAGGGGTCGGGGCATTTTTCCGATGTGCGCAACAGGGTTGTCGCGGCTCATAAAAATTATCGAGTTCGAGTTTAATGTTTATCGAGCTCGAGTTCGAGTTTAGTATGTTTATTTTTTACATTAAAAATTAATGATTTGTAATGTGATTTCCTAATGGTTCCCCTTATGTTTTTGGCCAAAATTTGTGAATAATTTATAATAAAAATTTCCAAAATCAAAAAAATTGATCAGAATCGGAAAAAATTGATAAAAATCGAAAAAATTGCCAAAATCGAAAAAATTGGTCAAACTCGAAAAAATTGATCAGAATCGAAAAAATTGATCAAAATCGAAAAAATTGATCAGAATCGAAAAAATTGGTCAAACTCGAAAAAAAGCTCCAATTGAAAAATTGCTAAAATCGAAAAAAATTTCCATTTTTACATTAAAATGCCTATTTTTTAAAGAAAAAAAAGTTGATCATGATCACGGTAGGGGAGGGTGTAAGATCATGTTTGATCACGGAGGGGGTAGGGGGTCTAAAAATGTTAAATATTTGATCACGTGATATGTGAATGACTTCAAAACTCGAAAACTCGATTTTTTTTTCGAGTCGGAGTTTATCGAGTTTCAAAATAATAGAGTTTATCGAGTTCGAGTTTGCGACAACCCTGGTGCGCAATCGATTTCCCGATCGAAAAACGATCATATACCAATTTTTGAAGAATAAAATTTTTTATCGAGTTCCGGCTATATAGTTTACCCCTCTTTAGATATTGGGTTGATCAATAAGTATTTGCGGCTCAAAAAATGCTTTAATTCCATCATTTTTCATCCATTTTCGATAAAAATTTTTGTCAGAGTAGGTAAGAGTGTATGCTGAATACAATCCAATCGATCATTTTGAGAATAGGTATGTTTTCGTGTCAATATACAGACTTTTTCAAAAAATGGGGGTTTTTCAATGTTGCAAATTAATTTTAAAACTTTGATATTTGGTTATAGAAGTCTATTTCTGACGAAATTTTCGACTATTTATGGGTTTTTTTAGTCGAGGAATCGATTGTGCGCATTTTCAAGACATGAAAAAAAATTTTTAACCCTGATACAGGGAATACTATTTTTGAGGGGTATAAAAAACATCGATTTAAAAAAAATTCTGTATATTGACGAAAACATGAGTTTTGCTCAAAAAGAACGATTGGATCGTATTCAGCATACACTCTTACCCACTACTGACCAAAAATTTCATTGAAAACGGATAAAAAATGATGAAATTAGAGCATTTTTTGAGCCGCAAATACTTATTGATCAACCCCATAATTCGACTTGTAAGCCCCGTAGCTCGAAAACTTTCCATAGGCCGGAATCCATGTCTTGGCTTTCCTTACCCACGTACCCCAGGATTTTTGGAAAAACTAAACAAAAACCAACATATTTCAACATTTGGACAGCCCCCGATCGACTGAATATAATGCTGAGAAAAGAGCTAAACAAAAACCATTATTGATCATATACTATTTATATGGCCCTTTTTTCTATGCTTACAACGAAAGTAAAAAATTTCATGCCTTTAAAAAGCTTCAAATTTATACTTTTAAATTGCACTTTATTAATAATTATATTATGCGTATTAAATTTTACCAGTACTATATTTAAAGAAATTGAAATTTTTCACGAAACTATTTCTGAAAATGAAATGGAATTTAATTTCGATTACAAGACTTTATTCAATAAGACAAATTTGAATATTAGTCGTTTTCCATCGATCCCTTATATATCTGGTAGTTCTTTTAAAGGGCTTGCAGATATTCTTATAAATGATTTTCATTGGGAAGGACAAGAATTTAAATTTTGGCTAAATCCTAATTTTAAACCGGAATTAGTAGAATGTGGACAAATTATTTATATTAAATCTAATACAATAGAAAACTATTTTGCTAATATTCATCCGAAAATTGTTGCCCCATATATATTGTTAACTCATAATGGTGATGATAAAGCCGGACAAGCTCACTTGCTTAAATATTTAAATGAATCAAAATTGCTTATGTGGTTTGGTCAAAATGTTGTTTCGAAGTAAATATTTGTCCTCATAGGGGCCATTCAGATATTATGTTATCATGTGGGGGGGGGGTCAGCTCTCTCCACAAAAGGTTGATAACGCTAGTGCATTTTTGATAACGTGGGGGAGTAAAAAATCTGAAAAATTGATAACGTAATAGCTAGACAGTCCCATACAGAGTGGCCTTAAAGTTCGTTCAAAACATTTTATACCGAATTACACCGCAAAAGTACACTTTCGGCAAAATTGCGCTCTAGAGGATTTTTACTTATGGAGAATCGATTCCCGCAAGAATTGAGCAATGAAAAATTTTCTGTGCCCCTGAATGAAAAATTTTCGGTCCTTAAAGGACCACTAAACTTTTGAACGGACATCGAGAATTTATTTTTAAAAGAAAGAGGAATTTTTGCTGATCATTTTTTGTTTTTACGATACCCCTTGAAAGTTTAACCCTTACGAGATATTTGAGTTTGAAATTTCCTTCAAAGTTTTCAAATGTAAATTTGTATTGAAACGAATTGACCGGGATTAGAAAATTCAAAATTTCATTTGGAAAACTTGCGAATTTGTTATCAAAATTTTATTGCAAATCGATTGTACTCACGAAGAGCTATCAAACGAGTCGTCGATGTCCATATTTCGCATTTTGGGAAGTGTGTAAAAAATATTGTGCCAAAAATCGTCGAAAACACTCCAAAAAACACACTATTTTTTTATACGCTTCCCAAAATTCGAAATATGAACATCGACTACTCGTTGGATAGCTCTTCGTGAGTACAATCGATTTGCAATAACATTTTGATAATAAATTCGCAGTTTTCCAAATGCAATTTTGAATTTTCTAATCCCAGTAGGGGTCCCTTTCGTTTCAATACAAATTTACATTTGAAAACTTGGAAGGAAATTTTAAACGCAAATATCTCGAAAGGGTTATACTTTCAAGGGGTACCGTAAAAACAAAAAATGATCCCCAACCTTCTATAATCTTCTGTGGACGGGTGATTTTGAGTCGTTTAAAACAAACTTTTCGAGAAAACCGAGCTTTGGATGTCACAAAATTTTTGTAAGGATACTTATTTTGATAATGAATGTTATCGAAAATTTTTGAAAATTTATGGAGCTCGGATTAAACCGAGCCGAGAACGTGGAAAGTTAAGTAATTTTTGAAATTGGACAAAAGTTTTCGGAGCCGACCGGGATTCGAACCCGGACCTCCTGGCTACTGTGTGTAGTGGATAAATATACCGCCAAGTATTCACCAAAAAACGGGCATTAGTTGTAGGTCTCGGTAGCACAATGGTAGTGCTCTTGGACGGTAGACAGGAGGTCGGGTTCGAATCCCGATCGGGTCTGAAAACTTTTGCCCAATTTCAAAAATTACTTGAATTTTATCTAGTAAGATTCGTTTTAAATCCCCTTTAACAAAGTTGTGGAGCTTGATTTCTTCTACAATTTTCTTAAATGTTACTTTTGATGAAAATCGATAGAAGAACGAGAAAATCGCACAAAAAAGTAATAAACCTTAAAAAATTTTGTGACATAAAGCTCTGTTTTCTTAAAAAAGTGTTTTAAGAACTCCGAAACAATTTTATTCACTATCTATATCGACTCAACTTGAGTCCTTAGCAATCGAACAGCCGACTCACAGAGCCAGGAGTTAGCTAAAGGTGTTTTTGATGACGCTTGTTTGTTTGCTAAAGGCCTGTGAAAAGTACAAATAAATGCGAGCATATGATATTACATTTATCACAAAATCACCGGATACATTTCTTATGTAGAACGCGTAATGCTTATGCGTGTGTTCGGACTAACTTTTCAAGTTGCGATCCAGTCCCTTCACGCGATATGTCATCGTGATCAGGGCAAAATTCTAAGACGTTTGACACCACTTTTGTGAAATTTAGTGAAAAAAAATTTTTCGATTTTTTACCACTTGGGGGACAAGGTGAAAAAATCAAAATTTTAAAAATTTCTCCAAATCGCTGATTTTTTGTACTCGGGGGGGGGGGGGGGGGGGGGTTCGAGCATGGAGAACAAGAATCCGAAAGAGTTTTTGATTTTGAGCGCAGGAAAGGGCCGATTCAGCCAAAAAAACTTTAAAAATTTGAATTTTCTAATGTTTTTTTCATCAATCGTGTCGATAATCAAATTTAATTGAATCAGGAAACGTTGCCTGATTCAATTGAATTATTTATTGAAACGATTATAAAATTTAAAATCGGTGTCGCCGCTAGGGAATCCAAGCGACGCTTGGTAGATCCGCTCGGGGAATCGCTCGGGATCAACGTTCGGAAGCTCCGCTTGGAATTGACGGTAGAGCGCCGTAGACGCTCGATGTCCAGTTTATTATTGTTAAATTAAGTCATCCAAAACTTCGACCTATACCGATTGGAATAGCAAATGAGATGTGGCCACATGGAAATATAACTAAATTGAACATTTTAAGTCGAAAATTGAAGCCATTTAATAAAAGAAAATTTTTATTATATTTAAATTTTAAATTGGATACAAACAAGCAATCTAGAACGAATACGATCTATCATTTTAAGAAGCATTTTGGAAACGATTCGACTGTATTTTTCGCTAATAAAAAATATAGCTGGGAGGATTATTTAAACCAGTTGGGTGATTCAAAATTTGTTATTAGTCCACCAGGTAAATAATTAACCCGTTTTGGACGACTGGGTCATATATGACCCACCACAAAGATTGACCTGTATGTCATAAATCTTATTATCGAGTCGAAATTTTGATAGCTCAAAATTTAGACTGGGTCATATATGACCCATCTCAAATTTAACAGTATTTTGAAAATTTCAAACGCAAAAGTTCGTCCGCAAATAAGGCCACGCCTTGCAGCCCACTAGGGGGCATCTGCCTCTCTCTGCCTACGCCACTGGAGTCAGTGATGTAGTGAGAAGGGTCGAATAAGGGGACACTTTCCCAAAAAGGCTAATTTTTCCCAAAAATCATAAGGGGGACCCTTATGTGTAGGGATCGTTTTTAATTTTGGCCCGCTAGGGGTAGGGTTGCCAGTAGGGTAGATGGGATCCCGAAGTCGGGATCCCGAAATCGGGATATCCCGACGATTTTGATCCCGAAAATGGCCATTTTTTACGATTTCNAATTTTTGAAATTTAAAAAAAATAATCCTAATGGTCCCCCATTATGATTTTTCATCAAAATAAACAAATTTTTCTCTAAAAATGTCCAAAATTTCAATTTTTTTAAAAATATCCAAAATTCAAAATGTCATTTTCTGAGCATTTTCAGCTTAAGAATAGCTGATTAAAAATTTTTGTTGTGCCTACAGTTCTGCTTTTTTGTAAACGTCAATATTTTAACAATATCGATATTTTCAGCTAAAAATTTCGCGCCTTCAGCACAAATAAATGCTCATTATAAGAACATTTATCCGATGAAAAATAGGGGAGCAATTTTACACAAAAATTTGGTACTCTTAAAGGAGGAGAAAATAACGTGAATTCTTTTCAAAAAAATTTTTTCTGAAAATGATCCCTATAGGGGTAATTTTATGCGGGGAATCGATTGTGCACATTTTTTGGAGAAAAAAATTAGGGAGAATTTAAAGAAGTGTTAGTTTCGACGTTTGTTCGGGTACTCTCAAAAAATTCATATTCACAGAATCAAGGCCAGGAAAGCATTTTCGCATCGGGAATGCGCGCAATCGATTTCCCGCCAAGAAAAACTCCTAGAAAACCTATTTTTCTTCTAAATTTTGATCATTTTCGTTTCAATACACATACCCTCTTCAGTGTCGTAGCCAGAAGGGGGGATAAGCGGGGGTAATTACCCCCTAAAATTTTCAAAAGTCGAAAAAAATCATAAGGGTCCCCTCTTATGATTTTTCCCAAAATTTTTCAAAAAAAATCAAAAATTCTAATGGTTCCCCATTAGGTTTTTTTATAAAAAATGTCTATAATTATGCATTTTTCCACCAAAATTATCCAAAAATTTCCATTTTTCAACAAAAATTTTAATTTTCTGAGTATTTTTAGCATAAAAACAAGAAATTTCAAAACAAAAATTTCGCCTGCGGCGCTGGTTTTTTCGATATAAGGTTTTAACAAAACACTTTGATTTTTCACAAAAATGTTCCAAATTTTCCATATTTCACGAAAAGACCAAAATTTCCTATTTTTTAAACAAAAATTGTAATTTTCTGAGCATTTTCAGCTTAAAAACGCACATTTTTCAAAAAAAATTTCGCCTGTGGCGCTGGTTTTTTGCTTAAAAAGTGTGATTTTTAACAAAAAAAATTTTCGGCTTGTCGTCGCGAGAAAAAATAAGGAAGGACCAAGGTGATTTTTGAATTTTTTGGAAAAACTCGAAAAAATTGCCTTGGTCCCCCCCCCTTATGTTTTTTCCATAATTTTTCGAAAAACATAAGGGGACCGTTATGATTTTGGGGTTGACCCAAAAATTATACCCCTAAAAAAATTTCTGGCTACGGCACTAACCTCCTTCCCTGAATCAGGGTCAGGAAAACATTTTCACGCGTCAGGAATGCGCGCAATCGATTCGCCGCATAAAATTACCCCTATAGGGATCATTTTCAGAAAAAATTTTTTGAAAAAAATTCACATCATTTTGTGTCCCTTTCTTTTAAGAGTACCAAAAATTTTAAATGAAAATTGAGATTTTTTAACAAAAAATAGTTTACAAAATTGTTCTAAGATAAGTAAAAATTTTAAAAATTAATATTTTTGAAAAAATTTAATGAATTATCTATAAGATATTTATTTTGCATTTAAGAAATTTGGTTTAATAATAAATTTTTTGAAAATTTTCAATTTTTATAACAAAAAAATATTAAAAAATCCCAATCCCGAAAAATCGGGATCCCGAAGAAAAAATCCCGATTTTCGGGATTTCGGGATCCCGAAATTAAAATCCCGAAAGAAAAATCCCAATACCATCTACCCTACTCAAGAGCTTATCCCGTTTTCGAAAGCCAAAGCCTCGAGTGAACTGGTGGTTGTGGTGGGCACTGGATCGTAGGTGAACCCACTCCAGAACTTGGCGCAAGATGAAGTCGAAATTGATGAGCGTTAAAATTTTTCATTTTTTTCAAAAAATTTAAAAAAATTTATAGCACCCGAAGAAAATGTGACTGTTGAAGCAGAAGGCGTTGTTATGAATTTTTATAAAATTTTCGAGTTTTTCGGATATTTTATAAGTATTATAGCATAAGCTCTAGGTTTCTGGGTGCGACTCATCAGACCGGTTACCATCGGGCTAGGCTACGCCAACAGTGAGGATCCCAAAATTCATTATGAGTGTCTGAAAATATAGAGCGTAGGAAGATTACCTCCATGTTGAATATTGATTTTTTCATCTAGAGTGGTGATTTTTTGAATTAAGTTGTATTGAAAAGCATGAGAAGTACTCTTATTTTCATTGATGAAACTTGCTGAACCTTTGACTTCTACCAATCCATTCAGAACACTCAACTTTAACTCGGCAGACAAATCCAATTTTGTCAATTTGGTTGAAAGTTTGTCCGTGACGAACATATCATGTGCTAGAGTAGGATTCTGAATAGTATCTATGAGTTCAGAAGGAACCGATTTTTGGAGTATACTGACGCCATGCACGAATTCGTCTCGTCGAGCATCATAGACATCACCGAGCCTTGCAGTGCGGCCCAAGCTTGGAATTACTAGAGTGGAATCCATTATAAATAATTAAAGAAATAGAGAAAACTGGTAATAAGAACAGGTATATTTAAGTATTGTAGGATTTTCGTGTGAAACAGTCGTTTTCTATGGATCTTCTCGCTAAAATTATATAATAAATTAATTAAAATATATAATTTATTAATCAAAAATCTTATACAATTTGAGAATTTGTTTAAAAAATTTCCCCTAGATTACGTAATCTCATGACGACCCCCCGTAATCTTTTGCCAGACTCCTCCCTTGAATGGCACATGGAAAAAATCTAGAATACGGTATAAACTCGGATTTTCAAAAAATCGATACCATTACGAGTAATGAACAAAAAGTGAAAAAAATGTCGCTCGAACATTTTTGGATCACTTTGAGAGGTCCCAAAATGATCTATTTTTAAGGCATAAAACATGCTAAAAACGGCGTAAACTCAATCTTCTTTTTAATTGTTTTAGATTGAATTTTCGACCATGTTTTTAACTTTAAGCAGTTTTCGGAAATTTAAATTTTTTCAGATTTTTCGGCGGTGTCTACTTCCCTTTCTTTAGCAAAAAATACAATTTCATGTGAGTTACAACTTATTCAAGTTCTCAACATTTTTGTTGCATTTTTTATGTGGCCTATCTCCGCCAGTGGTGGAGCTCGGGGACAGGTTAAGGACATCTAGATCGGTGGAAGGCTGCGCGGGGGTGGTGCAAAGCGCCGCCCCCGCGCAGCCTCCCACTATTCTAGATGTCCTTAATCTGTTGAGAACTTGGGTAAGTTGTAACGGTTTCGACCCCCAGTTTCGGTTTCGACCTAAGGTTTCGTTTCGGTTTCGAACTTACGGTTTCGTCACACCTCTAATGACTCGGCTAAATCGATTATGTAGAGTCAATACGTTGATAAGAACTTTATAACAAGAAGTGTTTCAATGCCGAGAACAGAGAAAAAAATTATGTGTAAGTACACTCGAGAATCAGTAAAAAATTTTTTGAAAAGAATAGACACACAAGGCCACAAGAATACTATTTTATAGTCTGATAAGAACTCTAAAATCAAGAAAAATTTCAAGCCAAAAAAATTGTACGTTAGAGAAGCTCGAAATTTTTAATATTATGTATAAAGGGAGGCGGAATTAAAGCTTTTTCGAGGCCTCCAACTAGTGATGCCACGAAATCGGAAAAGTCGAAATCGAAACCGAAATTTCGGTCATCAAATTTCGCGAAATCGAAATCGTAAAGTCGAAATCCGAAATCGAAATTTCCTTCGTTTTTTTCCTATATATTAAAAAAAATAATCAATTTTTAAAAATTCATTGTATATAACCGATTTTAACAAATTATAAAAGTTCCAGTAGCGTAGCCAGAGTCCAAAAATGGGGGGGGGAACCTTTTCAAGAAAATTTTTTAACTTGGTTCCCCCTTATGTTTTCGAAAATTTAAAAAAATTTAGGCAACATAAGGGGGGACCAAGGCAATTTTTTCGAGTTTTCAAAAAAATTTCAAAAATCAATTTTACTTCCTGTTTTTCGCGCCTATCGGCGCGAAAATTTTTTGCTGAAAAACACTAATTTTTAAGCGGAAAAACGCTCAAAAGTTTTCGATTTTCGACGAAAATTTTGTTGAAATCTTTGTTAACGCAAAAACCAGCGCCGCAGGCATAAATTTTTTTGAAAAATGCTTATTTATATGCTGAAAATGATCAGAAAATGACTACAGGGTGGCGCATAAAAAACCGCACTTTCGAGATTTTTACCTCTTCCTTATTTCGAGTATAACTTTTGATTCCGACCATCGTTTTACATGATCTTGGTGTCGTTGGATAGTCCATAATCAGAGCTATCCAATGATACCAAGATCATGGAAAACGATGGTCAGAATCAAAAGTTATACTCAAAATAAGGAAGAGGTAAAAATCTCGAAAGTGTGGTTTTTTATGCACCACCCTGTAATATTGGTTTAAAAAATGTCAAATTCGGGGGATTTTTTGTTGAAAAATGGAAAAAAATTGGGCAATTTTGGTGAAAAACTTTAGTTAAAGAAAAAAAAAACAGCGCCGCAGGCGAAATTTTTTTTGAGAAATATTGGGTTGTGGAATAAGTTGTTGCCGCTCAAAAAATACATCTAAAATCTGCATTTTTCGCTCGTTTTCGATGAAATTTTTGTTCAGTAGTAAGCAAGAATGTATGACGAATACGATCCAATCAGTCTTTTTGAGTGTAACTCATGTTTTCGTGTCAATACAAACTTTTTGAGAACCCACTCGAAAAATTGGGCTCTCAAAGATGTATCCTTATTTTAAACTATTGATATTTGGGTATATAAAAGTCGATTTTTGACGAAATTTTCGACCCTCCTAGAGTTTTTCTAGGCGCTGAACACGAATCCGCTGTTATTTTTTGTCCTAGACCTCAGGAATATAGTCAAAAAATGATTTACAAAGAGGTACCCCATACAAGGTAAAACCCCCGTTTTTGGAGTTTTAATCCCTTGTAGGGTACCTTCCCGTGGTCAAAATCAAAAATTTCCTTCGGATTCGAGTTCCCCATGCCGAAAAACCCCCAGTACAAAAAATCAGCCAAATTGGAAAACTTTTTGAAAATTCGATTTTCTTACCCCCAAGGGGGGACCAAAGGGTAAAAAAATCGAATTTTCAAAAAGTTTTCCAATTTGGCTGATTTTTTGTACTGGGG
>OZJO01023459.1:0-10607 GCA_900406225.1 Acrobeloides nanus | reverse complement strand
AGACGAAGAACCATAACTTGAAGACGAGGCATGCTGAAGTGGACGAACTGGAGTTGCATGTGGCTGGATGTGTGGCACGATGTTGGCTATTGAAGGAATGGCGGCAGATACGAGTTTCGATACCAATTGACACGCTATGTTTCCCTTGAGATGACCATTCACGTCGACGTGTTCTGTTGAAATGTTGAGCTGAGACCGGCCAAACGCATTATTGAATGTAGAGATTTGCAAGCCAATGTATATTTTGAGCAGTTTCTGCAGCGTGAAGTGTTTCGATGGCGGCCAAGGCTTCTGAAGTCTTGTCTTGGTGGTGTTGATTGAAGAACGGAGGCAACATAACAATATTCACATGTTGACGATTTGAAAGCATTTTTACCACATTTTGGACCACCTTGTAAAATTCCATAGCATTTCGTTTCCATTGTAAATTTGCTCTTCTTCAGGCCAAAGCAGTACCATTTGAGTGCCACGGGAAATAAATAAGTTCTTGGCCTTGAAATAGAGTGTCGATATATCCTTCGCATCCAGATATTCCATATCCCAACCAGCTGCTAATAGGCGACCATTTTCTCCACCAATAATAACGATTCTTCGACAAGTTATGTTCTTCGGCGATCCATCCAATCTTGACTGCAATTGCTCATAAAAGATTCCATTTTAGTCACCAATACGGCTTTTCTGAAAATAGGAGGCATTAGAATTTACAAATATTCTGCCTCGACGAAATCGTGAGCTCCAATTTTCGCCCTGAACCACTTTGGAGCCAAGTTTTAAATTTATGGCCGAGTTTTCCAACTTAGGTATTTTCGAAACGCGATCCCTTTTGCGCAAAAGTTCGATTTCTGGGTGCATGATAAATTTTTCCTCGTTCATTATTATCAAGCCGTGTACTTTTAAAATTTCGATGTTTTGTGGAAGTTTTACACAATCATGAAAAATTTTGGGTCGATCAACAGTTTTGACGCCATTTATAATTTTTAGGCTTTTTTTAAAATTGGGTGCTTCTGCAATGGAGGTCAATATCGGGGTATAACTTTCACTGTCTGAGTGCATTCGTCTTTCATTTCGACCCCGTCTAGTTCACAAACTATGCTAGACACTGAATTTTGAGAAGATAATGGATTACCCCTAATAATGAAAGCACACGAATCAATCAAAATCGGATCACTTCTTGCCCTAACTTTGTGCTTTTTATTCGATAATTTAGGGCAACTGTTTGTGGTCAAAATCGCCACAGTGGTAACAGAAATGGCGAGATGAAAATGAGATATTGCGCTTAGAATTTTTCTTAGGCCGTTTTTCAGCGTTTGTCTCCATTTTAGCTGGTTCCCTAATATCTGGAGTAACTTTACGTTGGGGAGCTTCACTACCTTCAATTTCACCGTATACTATCTTGACAGCTGAATTTTCATAACTACTCTTTTTTCTTTTAGGTCTCTTAGGATTTTCAGAATTTTTCTTCAAATTTTCAACTAACTGGGCAAGATCCTTAATTTTAGCGCCCAAATGTTTAATTTCGGCAAAATGGATACTAGCCTGGGTATCGATTACATCTCCAAGGCTCTGGACAGTTTATGATAGATCACTAATTTTATTTTCTAACTCCAAATTCCTAGATCTTAACTCATTCAATTCAGACATACAATCGCACTCAGAAATGCTGGGAGAAAAACCTAGATTGTCAGCATTGCAATTCGGATTCATATTTAAATGCTTTTCATTCAAAGCAAAAGCATTCAAAAATCCATTCAAATTACTTGCATTATCTAGCTCGGAGTTTGGTGGTTCTCACCAGCTAGCGAATCAACCTCGTTTTGCTCACTACTATAAACCTCATTACCATTCACAGCACTCAATACTCCACCGGAAACACTACATGTATAATTTTCAAAAGTTTCTAGGAAATTCCCTAAATTTTTATTTCCTTGATCGTTATGACCATTGCTGTGCGATACTACCGCAGCTGTTCTTTGATCACAGTTACTAGCTAGGTGGCCTTTCTGATTACACTTATAACATACTATTTGACTTGGGTTTTGATTTTGACCTATGTTGCGAACATTATGGAAATTTTGTGCATTCGAATTGCGTTGCTGATTTACAATAGATTGCAAATTTCGTGCAGCTACTGGATCACCAAAATCATTTGTAGAAACTGTCAATGCGTTTGCATTTCGTAACATTGGAAGTATAGGCGAATTTTGAATACTTCGAAATTTTTGGTGTGACTGAAAATTTTGCTCATTTTGCTTCGACCAAACATTCTGTCTGAAATTTCGTGAAGAATTGCTGCTTCCAGATGCCCCAGGTTGTGTCAGATGAAAGCGCTTTTGAAATTGTGAATGGTGTAACCGTAAATTTTTCTGCATCCTTTCATGAGACAACGTCACATCTCTGAGCACTTGGAAAGCAGCACCTTCTAAAGTACCCAAGATAATTTTTTTCGGCCAAAATTTCCTTCTGGCAGATGTATTTCAATTTGGAGAACATTTTCGAAAAAAATTATCTTGGGTACTTTAGAGAGGTTAAAAAATTCAAAAAATATACGTAAAATCGATGGTATTGGGCTTCGAACATGGTTTCGAATTTTTAGGGATCGAATTTTGACTCTAAATGACTTTTAAAAACTTTCCGATGCGTTAATCTCATTAAATAAATTCAATTTGTGGCGCGCTCAAAGCGTTTAAGGCAACCTTTGAACACTCAAGAAAGTGTGTCTTTAAAAAAACCATGATTTTCACACTATTTATAGGCTAAAAAAATCGAAAATAAATTTTTTTCAATAATTCTGTTTTCTAAAAAAATCCGGTGATTAGAGCGTTTGATTGAGCTANAACTTCAATGAGCTCTATCTCTTCAGGCTTAACGAATGGCGCCTTAATTTTATTTTTTCTAAAGCCAAAGTAGCTATGCTCTACAATAATAGCCTCGAAAAAAATTCCGATGGACATGTACTGACAGTTTCCTTGTTAGTTACTCTTATTTCCCTCTCTAGGTTTTGGATTTTAACACTAAACTCCCTTTCCATAGCCTCCTTTTCTGTTCTCACTCTGATTAATTCTTCATTTAAAGATTGAAAATTCCCATTATTTTGACCATGATATTTTTCTGCCAAAAAAATAACATTTTCTTGAACTAGGCCAGCTATGAATTCGCTCAAAGAATTTGTATCCCTTTTTGAAACTCGTTCAAAAGTGATTCCAAATCTTGGGCCTTAAATGCAATTTCTTGAATAACATTTGGCAAGTGATAATAATCGGGTTGTTTTTTCCCAAAAATTTTTTGAATTTTATCCAAAATTCCCTGCTGATCAGAATTTATTTGTAGACTGCTTTGGTCTGTTTCAAAATTTTCACAGTCTATCTCTACTCCCTTTATAATTGAGTCTAACTCGTCTAATAATTCTGCTTTTTGTGCAATATTCTTTTTCCTTGATAATTTTTCGCGGAACCTTTTTAACATAAATAAAGAACTCACTTCAGTTTCTTCGTCCAATAGGACCTCATCTTCTTTGCATATGGTCGAGTTGTTCTCCATTCCACCGTCCAACAAACTTTCTTTATTCGAAGGCATTTTTATATAAATATCAATAAGTCTAGAATGGCTTAATTAACCAATTAGAAAGGATGACAAATATGTCAGTGAGATTAAACCCTTTTTACTCAGCAAACAAATCTCTTCTCCAAATATGGAGGTATGCAAGCAATTAGCCTAAATATGGGAAATTGACTAAAACTCAATTGGACTAAAGCAGAAATATCGGCTCAGCCCCCAAGTTATGCGTGAGTGTCTATGGAGTTTTACTAGATATAGTTAACTCCTGTGGTGTCCCGTGAAAGTATATTTCTGACACTAACAAGTCCAAATCAAATATGAGTATGAACTCAACCAAAAATATAAACTTTTAATAAAATAAAATCCGTCACAGCAATTCACAATAAAATTACTCAGAAAAAGCCTTCACAGAAGTGTAAAAGTTTTTGAAAAGCACAGCGAAAGGCAAAATTCCCGTAGGAAAAAATAAAAGTCTAACTTTTTTTCTGACGCAAATAAAAATAAAAAAAACATTATCAACATTCAAATTATAATCAGAGATTCGTTTCAATAAATAGACTAATACAAAACGAAAATGAGAACAACACAAAATTATGGCGTGACAAAAAATTTCATTCGCAAAATTTTGGATCACATTCTAATGGATGAAATTGACATTCAGCTGTTTGATCGAAATACCATTTTGGCAATTCAATCGCTGATCCACAAATAATTTTGGGTCCGTATTCCTTATTTGTTTCTAAATATACTAAAACAATCATTAATTTTACAAATCTTATAAACATTACTATTTCTTAATTATTTTTTAAAAGAAAAGCTGATATTAAGGATAATATCCATAAGGATAATTAATAGATGGACAAGGTCGCAAAAAGGTGACCTTTATTCAACAACAGGTCTTGACTCAACTCTTCAACCTTGAGGGTTTAAGATCTAATTCTTTTTTTACTAACTAGAGCAAAGCCTCCTCTATCAGAATATGTCTTTCATGGTAGTGAATCTTTTTGAAATTTTTTCTTAGCCTATTTATAAACCAAAGAGGGCTTATCTTGGAGATCTAATACAAAGGAATATTATATTTTAAGAAAAAAATGTGGGGCGAATTTCTGTGGAGTTGTGCGATTTTTTCAAGATATGCTTTTTTGGGGGGTTTGAGGTATGTACTTTTGAGAGCGGCTAACTTTTTACAGGAAATGTACTGCAAATAAATTTGTTAGAAAAATATTCCTCGCATGATAGGGCATCTTTAAAAAATCAATGCCATTTTGATTTATCACTTTGCTACTTAGAAAAATTATATGCAAAAATGACAAAATTTAGCCTATTTTGGGGTATTAACTTGTTTTTTTCGACTCTAACTCATCGGAATTGAGGATCTAATACTTAATTCTTTTTTTAATAGCCGAGCGAAGCCTCCTCTACCAAAATATGTGCTTTCATAGTGATGAAATCTCTTTTAGAAATTTTTTCTTAGCCTATTTATAAACTGCTTGCTTCAGCAAGCTGATTTCCATTTAACTATAAAAGTTATACAACGTTGAAGTTTACCTACAGGGTGTAGGATATCATAAAAAGCCTAAGAAAATTTTCTAATAGAGAGTTAAAAGAGAGTTAGAAAAAAGCATTTTTTTGCTCGCGAAGAGATTTAAACTTTTTCTTTGACGGCAAAGAAAAATTCCCACCGCAACTTGTCAAAAGTAATTATCTTTAACTCAATACAATACTCTCAAGGACCCCCCAAACTCAAAAAATGCGATTTTTGACAGTATTAACTCAAGAATCATGGATTGGTGTTAAAGAAAAAAATTAAATACAAATCCGACCAGTGAAAGTTTTTTTCTTTCTGGAAGATGATAGCCAGTTATAGGGCTTTTATTCGCACCCAAACTTACAAGACATCGTCCGAATGTTAACAACGAAAGATTATTTTTCGATTGTCAACAATTCTTGTTTGTTGGGTAATTATGATGAGCGATTTTTTGAATGTGGTTCTTTTCGGTTAAAAGGTCCAGAGTAAGTTTCGAAAGTGGAGTTTGGCTTGAGCTTCTCCGGGAAAGCAGTTGCAGGCTTCTTCTGGAAATTGGGACATTTTCACCTTTTTGAGTGCTGCAACCTTTTTTGGGCATAAAAAACTTTCTGCGGAAATTTGCGTACAATCAAAGAAATTTTTAATTAATAATTAATTTAAAAATATCCTCGACTAAATTGGCATGTGCCTAATGAACCTGGTGCTCAAAAATTATTGGGAGAATTTTATTCGTGAGTTTTTTTGCATTGAAACGCACATAATCTGTATTTTTTTAGGAGACATGCAAAAACTAGATGTTTGGTAGAAAGAGACTTATGCACTGTGGAAAACCGATTTCAATGTTTGAAAGAAGTCATAAGAGTTCAAGACCCGCACTATGCAGCAGCTATTATTAAATGAACTGCCTATCTGCATAATTTCCTGTTCAAAGTAAAATACCGTAAGAAATTGGATAAATTTCGGTACTCGGATCATCAGTGGCTGCTGGAAGGCTTATAATCAAATCGACCATTAAAAATTTACCCACTTTACTGTAAACCATTTCATAACATTCGTCAATCCTGAAGATCCATCATACTAACACCATCGAATCTTCCTGGCGCTAAATCAAAGCTAAAAGCCGCAATATAATAGATAGAAAGCTTTTTTTATGAGATCGTCTGGCCAAATTTCTCTTCTTGAAAAGATCTAGAATCAAGAATTTACATGAAACATTGTAATTTTTCAAACTACCCGGACAATTCTATGATCTAATGAAGACAAAAACGATGAATGCGGCAGTCAAACTGAGACGTTAAAACATTTAGGTATGTCAAAAACTCAAATATTCTGAGTACATTCCCCATTGTCTTTGTCCATATCAACCTATAGTATTGAATAACATATATTATTATTTTAAAGTGCGTGGAATCCCTTAAGATGCCATTTCTACTCAATCAATGAGTACCAAAGTTTAAAGTGTGAAATCACTTCACTGCCAGTGAAATGATTTTTTATTTCATATTCAAGCTATTTTTAGTTATTTAGCTTATTAAATGCACGAATTACCGTTTGTTTCGGTTTTCACTCGAAGTGAAGAGATTTCACTCAGAGTGAAGTGTCTTCACTTGGAGTGAAATCATTTCACTCAGAGTGAAATGATTGTTTAGTTCATATTCAAGCTATTTTTAGTTATTTAGCTTATTAAATGTAAGAATTGATTATCAATATAGTTTTTTTCGGTTTTCACTCAGAGTGAAGTCTCTTAATCAGAGTGAAGTGTCTTCACTCAGAGTGAAGTGTCTTCACTCAGAGTGAAATCACTTCACTGCCAATCAGTCATGTGCATCAACTGCGCAGTCAATTTTAAACTGCGTTGCGCAGTCCATAACGCAGTTTCAAACTGCGCCGAAAAGCGCAGTTTAAAACTGCGCAGTTTGAAACTGCGCTTTTCGACGCAGTTTAAGAGACACTTTCTCGAAGTCTGAGACTTACTTTTTTATGCTTAAATAGCCTCAACATTGTGTTTCTCACCTATGAAAGGTCAAATATCCGCCAAAAAAGGGGTATTTTCACAAAAAAATCGTAAGACATTTTTATACCATAAATTTACAAAATTAAAAATTCATAAAAAAAAATTGTAGGAAGACTTTTATACTTAAATTTATGGTATAAAAATTTATGGTATAAAAACGATTTTTTATGAATTTTTTATTTTTTTGAAAATACCCCTTTTTGGCAGATATTTGACCTTTTATAGGTGAGAAACACGGTGTTAAGGCTATTTAAGCATAAAAAAGTACTTGCCTTAGACTTTTTGGACTTTTATGAAACACACGTGACGTTACTATCACATTTTATATGCAACAAGAAAGTCATTTACAATTCCACTTAAATACATAGAAAAAACTCACTTCTATAAATCTACGCTTCAGTAATATCTCGGACAGTTGCAGATTGTTTCTCACGACCAGTGTTGTCCCCTGTACATATGTGTTTGTGTACACATTGTGTAACAACACACGTGTACACAAACACACGTGTATATGTTACAGGCATATTTGACTCGTTTTTTAAGGCTTAAGCCTAGGCTAGGTTTAGGCCTAAGCCTAGACTTAAGCCTTAAAAAACGAGTCAAATAGGCCTGTAACATATACACGAGTGAAATCGTCGTAGGAATTGAATTTGTTTTCTTTATAGATTTGTTATTCACGACAAAAAAATTTAGATGAATGTGTTCAACTCATGAGTACTCTTGTGTACACAAGTGTTGTTTCAATTCCTACGACGATTTCACTCGTGTGTATACAGCACATGTATACACAAATACATATGTACACGGGGCAATACTGCTCACTGCCTTGTAGTCTTATCTTGTCCCAGTTACTCGGGTCTTCTGAGTACGATAAAAGCAAAAGTTTTAGGTCACCGAGTTCATTTAAGGCTTCTTCTGAAAACGTCATTTCTAAAAATGCTCAAAAAATGTAGTTTTTGGGCTTCCAAAGCTCATAACTCCTCACAGTCGTCGAGTTTTGAAATTCGTTTGGGGCCCTAGCTATCGTTTTTGTCGTCGATCATCAAATAGGTGGCGTTTTACAGAGATACGAGCATTCAATTGTTGAGCACGATTTTTCTATAGAAATTATACGTAAAAACCGTGCTCCAAAATTAAAATGCTCGCATCTTGGCCAAAACGATTTTGATGATCGCACACGGAAACGATAGCTAAACGGCTAGATTTTAAGGGTCCACAAGAATTATTCCGAAACTTACTAAGTTTCGTGAGGAGTTATGCACAAGTGTTTCTTTTTCACAAAGTCTGAAGCCAGCGGGTATCTTGTTCGAAATGTCATATATAGGAGTTTTTTCATGCCAGGATCACGAATCCGTCATTAGTTTTTCCTGTATCATCACGTAAATATCGGGAAGTTAGAAAAAACGTAAAATTAGAATTCCACGATGGAAAAAAAACATAAGGGAAGACCAAGGGGTCAAAATGGAAAATTTTCAAGTTTCAAATTTTTGATTAGTACTTGTTGCATTGTGTTCCCCATGATTTAAACTGGTAGAAAAGCATAACGAAAATTATTCTGGACCTTGAAAAATATCTAGATAGGCACCATCTTTGAGCCATTTCCTGTAACTCGTTGAGCCATTTCCTATAACTAGATTGAAGTGTTTGACTCCAAAAATAAAATGTTCAGCTCATACATTGAAAGCAAAAAATCGCTTTCAAGAAGCTTTTTTGGCTAAGTTAGCCATTTTCTAAAAAATCGGCGATTTAAAAAAAAATCAAAATGTCCAAATCACCCCTTTACACGATGATATAAGCGAAACGAATCCTGAATTCGTGTTTCTGGCATGAAAAACCCCTATATATGATCTTTTTGGCCAAGTTGGCTTTATACTTTATGAATTACGAAACACATGTGTTATGGGCCTTGGAAAAACCCAGCTTGTAGTGCAAAATGACGTTCTTAGAAAAGGCCTTAATGAATTTTCTTTATAAGAAAATTTTTTAGAACTTTAATCTGTTTCTAATTTTTCAAAATGTATGAACATGATCCTTTTTTTGAGCCGCCACTTGATTTATTAACACCTCAAACACAACATTTGCGAATGGATACTTTGGAAGATGACTCTTATGCAACGCCTAATACATCAAGGTACAAATTCAAATTCCTTATATTTCATATATATGTTGCAACCGATATTGAGATTCAACCGACTCAGAGACGGTTAACCGATTATGAGAGATTGGTTAACCAATTTTGGGACAACAATGTGTCCAAAAATCGATTTTCGAAAGGTTTTCTAAACTCATAATCGGTTAACTGTCTCTGAGTCGATTGAATCGACTTAATATTGGTTGCAACATATATTAAAATTTAGAGAGTCTACGCCTGCACAAGATGTGCCTTCTCAGAATATACCAGGTACTATAATCGAACTTTGTTTTGGCTACCACGAAACTTTTTACTGCATCAGGCAACGTGTACATTGAAACGAAAAGTGTGACATTACAAAATTTAAAAATTTGGAATGATTTTGTTCTCTTGTGCTGTAAATCGAGTGTATTCGGTGTTTTCGACCATTTACGTAGTTTTCTATTTTTATTTATGTTTCTGCTCATTGCTTGAGCTAAAAATCAAAGCATTTAAAAAACATGAAGAATGATAAAAAAATGCAAAACAAAAAAATCTTTATTCATTTTTTTGACAATTTTGTGTCAACTTTTTTGGCATGCTTGAACGCAGCCTTAAAAATAAAAAACAACGGAATTAAAAATATAAAACTAATGAAAATGGTCGAAAAACATACACTCGATTTACAGCACTAGAGAAGAAAATCATTTTTTTTGTAATGTTTTCGTTAAGATTTACACGTTGCCTGATGCAATAAAAAGTTCCGTGATAGCCAAAAAAAGTTCGAATATATATAACAATCCTTCCTTTATTTCCACTTAAATATATAAATTTTCTATGTAGCGGCTATTATTCATATACAGGGAATTTAAGGCGAGGAATTGATTGCACGCATTTTGCATATTGAAAATTCTTGCCTGACCCTGATTCAGGAAAAAAATGTATTTTTGAAGCGACTATGGTCATTTTTCGCAAAATCGACTGGCTGAAATTTCCGAAAATTTTAAGATTTTTGCTTCAATATAAACACCTTCCCTGAATCAGGATCAAGCAAGCATTTTCAAGCTTTGATAATGTATGTATCGTGTTTTCTTCTGAATCAGAGACAAGGAAGCATTTTCACGGTTTAGTAATGCTCGTAATCGACTCCCTGCATAACCGTAAGAATCAGGGATTAATCTCTGAAAAAAATTTTGGAGCTGTACGACCTGGGGGCGCACTTAACGTAACTCCAAAGGCCGAAGTAAAAAACGTTAAAATTTTTATAGAAACACACCCATAGTGGTAAAAATTGACGCGGAACACGCTGGTATCATTATTTTCAAACAACATCTTCGAGACCCTATGAATTTTTAACAGTTTGAAAAGGTTGTATAAAATAGAGCTAACAAGGGATAGTC
>OZJO01023449.1:0-22717 GCA_900406225.1 Acrobeloides nanus | reverse complement strand
TTGTGAAGAAAAAATTTTCTTTGAGAACTGGCTGCAAAGTGAACCCCCCCCCCCCTTTAAGATTACAAAATTCGGTAACACAAACAGACATTTCTCGTTTAATATGAGAAGACTAATAACAGCAAATTCAAGATTTCATCCATTAAAATATTTCCAGGACACTTCCACGACTCTTATGTTAGTTATGCAAACGGTACTTGGTGATTTTCACTACTAACCCGATTCAACTTTTGGCACTTTTTTCAAAGCAGATTTTCGCAAGGGAAAAACCATTTTCAAGACCATTTTTTCTGACTACGTTTTTTATTGTCTTATCAATGCATCCTTGTTCAATTAAACTCTTAGCTCAATAGACTATTTATATAAAGAAATGGTTTTGATATTATCATTTCATTTTACCTGTTCAAGGAAGAAGGTGAATCTCTAAGCAATGTTATGGTTAGGGTTTTTATTATGTTTCGCTTTCTGTTATGATGTTAATGCGTTAAATAATGGTTTGGCTAGGTAAATTTTTCAACGCCCTTTATTATAAAACGGCTTTAGAACCCCGCCGATGGGTTGGATGTCATGGACAAAGTTTTATTGCCAAATTGATTGTGTAAAATACGTCAATGCTTGTATTAATGCGGATTTATACATGTCACAAGCGGATAGAATGGGTAAAAACTCTTAGAATCAGTGTCGGATCCAACGGGGGGCCATGTCCCCCTCCGAAACGTGCGAAGCGCTAAACAATAGCAAGGTAGCTGTTGTTTTTGGAAATTTTTGAAAAATCAAGGCTTACTTTTGACCTTTTCTAGAAAAGTGGCCCCCAAGCCTATTTGACCAGTGAAGTACCGGATGGGGGGGGGGTGGCGATCGCCAGTGACGTAGTTGTAGGGGAAGGGTCGATCACCCCCTTCCACGCAAAAAATTTTTTAAGGTATATAAGGTACCTTATAATTTTTGCCTAATTTTGGGTTTTGACCCCTAAAAATGGCAATAGGACGGAATGCACCGCACAAAGTGCGAGCGCACGAACTGGGCGCACAAGGACTGAGAGCACGGACTGAGCGCACAAAGACTGAATGCACGGATTGAGCGCACAAGGACTGAGCGCACGGACTGAGCGCACATTTTCCTTCAAAAATGTGCGCTCAGTCCGTGAACTCAGTCCGTGCGCTCAGTCCTTGTGCACTTAGTCCGTGCACTCAATCCGTGCGCTCAGTTCGTGCGCTCATTCATTGTGCACTCCCGCCTTCTCGACCCCCTCATCTATGTCACTGGCGATCGCCCCCCTCCCTTCGGGCCCGAAGGGCCGAAAAAAATATAGTAGCTTCGGCTGGATCCGCCACCGCTTAGAACATAACAGAGATACGACGGATTCAATTGATAATAAGGCGTGCTCTATCCAAAAATCATGTCCAGGATTTTTTTGGCAAATAGTGGGAAAAAATTTTGCCAAAAATCCTGGAACCAACACTGGGAAAGTTCATACAGGCATAAGTTTTTATTTTAGCTGCGGATGGCTTTCTTCAAGCCGGCTACGTCTCTGTTCATATAGATGATTGCTGGATGGCCGATCAAAGAGCTCCGAATGGCAGTTTGCTAGCAAACGCCACAAGGTTTCCAAATGGAATTGCCAATCTAGCTGATTATGTAGGCAATTCAGAAAAGTTTTAAAGGAGAGGTGGCATTTATATTGTTTTCGAAAAAATTTTCTTCACAAAAAAGTTTTTTCTCAAAAAATTTTTCTGAGCATTTTGTCCATTCGCGAAAAAATTTTTTCTAGAACTCACATAAATGTTATTATCTCTTTAAATTTTTAGATGCACCAAAAAGGCCTCAAATTAGGCATTTATGAAGATTATGGTACGAAAACTTGTGGTGGGTATCCCGGAAGTTATGGACATCTTGATATTGATGCACAAACTTTTGCAGCATGGAAAGTTGATTATCTCAAACTTGATGGATGTTATATCTCAACGAATTTGATGCCAGATGGTAGAAAATTTTGGAACTAGCATTTGACGGTACCCAAGTACATGATCGGCATTTAAAATTTAATTTTTTTTAACTACATTTTTTGCTGAAAAATCCAAAACACACGTTAAAAAATCGAAGAAAATTTCCTTATCCTTTTTTCTGTACGTTTTGACCTCAAAAATATCGTTTTAACCTGATTTTGAGGTAAAAAAAGTGACTGAAGAGGAAATTGTTTTCGATTTGTTTAATGCATTTTTTGGATTTTTCTGCAAAAAATAGTTTGAGAGGGTCAATTTTAAAATATTTAAAAAATTTTTTATCACGTCCTTAGGTACTTCAAGTACACTAGTTCCAAAATTTTGCTGTTTTATTGGGCGCGTTCTTATAACACGCCGTATTGCGCGGGTTCAACAGTAGAAAGTTGGCTTCTTTGATATTGAACAGGTGTTTGACAGTTTTTTAAATTAAAAAAAAAAATTTTGCCTTGTAAAAAAAAGATTTTTTAATTTTTTTATAATTTTTAATTTAAAATAAAAAACTAAGACAATCCATTTCTACAAGTGTAAAAATTTTATTTTTTGTGCTTTTCTAGGCTTTAGACCATGTTGTTCACGCCTGTCAAACTCCTGTCCAATTTCACAAGAGCTAATGTTCTACTGTGTGTTATAAGAAAACGCCCATCACTTTTTTTAAGTAATCGATTTTAGGATATCCTCAAATGGAAGTAGCTCTAAATAAGACTGGCAGACCCATTGAGTATTCTTGTTCTTGGCCAGCTTATTTGATAGGTGACCAGAAAGATGTAAGCTTTTTTATGAAAAAAGGTTGATTAATAAATGGTCAAATTGTTGAAATTTTACATTTGGCATCACAAAGGCGAGTCTTTTTAGGTAAACTATACCATAATCGGGCAATCTTGTAACTTATGGAGAAACTACGATGATATTAGCAGAAGTTGGAATAGTATGCTTGGAATCATTAAGTGGTATGTTCTTATGCAAGACAAGTTGATTCCGGCAAATAAGCCAGGGCAATGGAATGACCCGGACATGGTAAGTATAATCGGTGTTGTGGTCATATATGGGCAAGGAAGTACAACCATTCGATCTAAAATGCGAAGTGAAAACATAAAGGCTTTTTTTACTAGAGTCATCACTGTTCGAAACTGGTGGAAAGTTTTAAAAATTTTTTCTTGGCTACGCCACTTGTTGCACGCGTGTTTTTGGACGTTGAAAAAAATTTTTTTGCTAAAAATTATTGGTACTTATGCACTCCTTCCCCCCCCAGAATGTAGTATCCCCTCCCCCTAGATGGAGGGGGGATACAGCATAAGTGTCAAATTCTTATTAGATAATAGTCGGTAATGAAGAAATTACGCTTGATCAAGCCAAAGTTCAAATGTCCATTTGGTCTATTTGGTCAGCCCCACTAATTATGTCGAATGATTTGAGAGCATTGCCACCGGGTCACAAAGAAATTTTATTAAATAAATATGTTATTGCTGTTGACCAAGATCCCTTGGGTAACATGGGAAGGATGGTTAATAATCAAGTAGGAAACAAATTTTGAACAATTTGCAAAATTTAATTTAGACCGAAAACATAATGGTTTTTGTCAAGCCTATGACTCCAGTAATTAATGGAAACACGTATTCATATGCTGTAGCAATTTTGAATACCGGAACGAATGCACAGGTAGGCCAAAAGCCGTAACGAGCTGAAGGAGGTAGATGGTAAGTTTACAGTAAGTTACAATTATATGAAAAAATGATATATTCGGAAAGATCTTGATAAATGGAGCATTTTTTGTTTTTATGGCATGTTCTGAATCGTTGTAACTGACTGGACTGGTCCTTTAAGAATGTCTATTTTTGAGCAACAAATTTTTAGTCTGACAATAAAAAAAGTCGCTAATTTTCTTTTATCATACAGTGTACCTTTTTATAAAATTAAATGTTTAGAAATACTCGTTCAAATTTTATGATATTGGGTTGGTTAACAATGCTGGATATAATGTAATGGATTTATGGAAAAAACAAATCGTTGGAACCGTCTACCCGAATGATAACTACACAATATCTATTAACCCGACCGGTGTACATATGATAAAAGCTACTCCTCTTCACTGAAAGAATATTTTTAAGTTTTATTTTAATTTGTATTAGGCTTATGAAATTTTATTGCGATCAATAAACAATTAGATCTCCATTTTTTTTAATACTTTACTCGCGTAGTCTCATTGTACAAAAAATTCCGAAAAAACGAACTTCATATCAAGGGTGTGTCTCAGTCTAAGTCTCAATTTTGAGATTCTTGACGGTTTTTGATAGTCTCATTTCGGTATCGGTCTCGAAAAAAGCTCAGTCTCGGTCTCAAACTCGAACTTTTTTTTGAACCCGCGATACCCATGCTCCATATAGTCCGTTTCAAAAAGAGATACTTCCGAAGTTTCCTTACTATCAAACCCTGGATCCCCTCTCCCCAACGGCGGCTCCAGGGGGGAGGGAGACGGATGTCTTTCCCCCATGACTGAAAAAATCATAAGGGTCCCCCTTATGTTTTTACCCAATATTTTGAAAACTTTTTTAAAGCGCATATATAGCCTAAAAGTTTTTTTCGCGCATTTATGGTGTTAGTAAGCCATTTTTGGGTCAAAATTTCGCATTTTTTTACGATTAAAAAATTTTTTTGGGTGTCTTTCCCAGTGACATAGTTGTAGGGGGGGGGCGATAACCCCCCTTCCACGCGAAGCATGGAAAAATTTTTAAGGTATATATAGTAGCTTATGATTTTTGCCAAAATTTTAGGTTTTGATCCCTAAAAATGGCCTTTTTTCGAAATCGCCTCCCCCCTTCCCGACCCATCATCCACATCATTGGTCTCCCCCCATACCGGCGGTGACTTTCATCTGGGTGCCAAAAAATTTAAAAAAAATATAAATTTTTACAATTTTAACCCCATTTCAACAATTTTTAGCCATTTATTTTTACATCGATGATCTTGATTTTATTCCTAGCTGCAGCTTTTAGCTTCAGTTGGAGATTTTAACTTCAGATAGGGATGTTATCTGCTGCTATGGATTAATACGCGATCATGCATACGGCCCTTTAGCATTGACAGTTTTATATGTTTTTTATGTGCAGAATTCATGTTTTTCAATTACCACTCAAAAAGAAATGATCTCATGATTCCGGACTTTGTTATCATTATTAGTAAAATAAAATTTTTATCATGCCATTGATTCCAATGATAAGATATTTTAGTCGCGTGAAAATGAATAAAATAAGAATAACACGTATTGCAAGAATTGGGAGAGGTCAAAAGTTTTGCTGATTTTTTTTACAAATTTTAAAATCGATTTTCCCAGGATTGAGTAAAGCTTTTTTCAAAAGCTTTTTTTAAATAGAGAAGAAATCACGAGAAAATTTTTTGATTTCGATATAAGAAACTCTGAGCTTTCAGATGCTGAAAATCGTATTTCAATCCGACTTATGGTTCCGGAGATATGGCCATTTTAATCAACTTTTTTAAAGAATCGATTATAGACGAAAAAAGTTTTTGACCTGGTAACAACGGGAAAGATGTCTTGACCTGAAAAATATTTTTGGGTCATTTTTGGCCAAAAATGGGGCCATTAATTTTTTCAAAAATTTTCGCAAAAATTGAAAAAATTAAAGGTACTCATTTTTGGCCAAAAATGACCCAAAAATATTATTTAGATAAATATACATATTTTCCCGTTGTTTCCAGGTCAAAAAAATTTTTCAGTGCCCCCGCTAGAAGCGATTCTTTAAAAAAAAGTCGATTTTTGGACATATTGGATTGAAATGGTCATATTTCCGGAACCATAAATTGGATTGAAATACGGTTTTCGCCATCTGAAAGCTCAGAGTTTCTTCTATCTAAATCAAAAATTTTTTTGAAAACGGCTATTCCATTGTGTTTTTAGAACGTTTTAAAATTTGCATTTCTGTATATCATGCAAGCAATTTTTAGGTAATATGCAAATGTCGGGAGACTTTTAAACTTATATGGAAAACCTCCTCGTGATTTCTTCTTTATTTTTACAAAAATTTTTGAAAAAAGCCTTACCCAGGCCTGAGGAAATCGATTATAAAATTTGCAAAAAAACAGACAAAAACTTTTGACCGCATCTAATATAATTTATATAGTTATAATTTTATTGTGTTTAAATTGACTTTTTCATGTGCTTTACTTGTTTTCGTGTGTTCAACTGATAAGCTATTTGGTTCTATTAAAACACGTTTCGCGAGAGAGCCGAGCTTCGGATGTCACAAAATTTTTTCTGTACGAAAATTTAGGCTTATCTAATAGAACCCATCGAGTTATGCAACTTATTACCTGGTGTCCTCTCTCCTTTGCGCTATGGTCCCTTTGTAATGAGGGGTTTTCTATACGAAGAACGCGAATAAAAGTGTTTTGAGTCGATCCGGACCGGTTCTGACCGAATTCTCGTGGAAATACACCCTCAGGAAGGCAGGGATACAGGATCGCGCAGGTACCCCCAACTTCAAAGTGGCGTAGAAAATTGAAAATAAGGCAAATTGATACCAAAATCTAATCGATTATGCCCCAAGTATTTCTCTAACAAATGCTTTTTAAATATAGTGAAAAGAATTTAAGCGTTCTGAGAAAAACCGTTTTAAGTGATCGGGCAGAGGCCGAAGAACACGTGCTCCCAAAGGATGGGGTACAATTGCGCCCTCACATATGCGCACCTAACATTTGCACTTTCACATTTGCGCACCGACATATGCACCTATCAGATTATAAGCCTAAATTTTCGTTCAGTTTCGAAAAAATTTTATGACATGCCCTTGGTCTCAAAGCTCGATTCTCTCGTGAATTTGGTTTTAATTACAAAGAGTCTGGGTGCAATGTATAAACTATATCTTTAAATTGTTTGATACGAGTACCGACTGCGCGATTGTGTTACATACCCCCTCCTCCAATTTGCCGCTCGAGTTTTCAAGTTCGAGCAACAGAGCCGCTCTGTACCATCGAATTTTTTTACGACTTGTTTTTAGAAACATTTAGAATAAATATGAAGCTAATTATTCTGGAAGATTATGACCAAATTAGTGATTTTGCAGCCAAATATATTTGCAAGAGGATTCACGATTTTAGTCCTAATGCAGACAAACTTTTCACATTGGGATTACCAACAGGAAGCACGCCTTTGGGAATGTACAAGAAGTTAATTGAGCTTTACAAACAGGAAAAAGTATCCTTTAAGTATGTGAAAACCTTCAATATGGATGAGTATGTGGGTGAGTGCATGGCAACACAATTTTAATTACAACCATTTAGGTTTACCAAGAGATCACCCGGAAAGTTATCATTCGTTTATGTTCCATAACTTTTTCCGGCATATTGACATCGATCCAAAAAATGTTCACATTCTTGATGGAAATGCGCAAGACTTGAACGCTGAATGCCAAGAGTATGAAGATAAGATTAAAGAAGCAGGAGGAATCGAATTGTTTGTTGGAGGTCAGTTTTCATCATTTTTGCAATTTCACTAACCTTTAATATGATAGGAATTGGCCCTGACGGTCACGTTGCTTTTAATGAACCCGGTAGCAGTTTGAGTTCTCGTACTCGTATTAAAACTCTTGCAAAGGAGACTATTTACGCAAATGCCCGATTTTTTAATAACGACATCTCCAAGGTTCCGACACAGGCTCTAACAGTCGGTGTGCAAACTATTATGGATGCACGTGAGGTAAACAATTTTTTGTGACGTAACTAAAATTTTTGATATCTCCCCTTACCGATATGTGCCTTAGTTAAACATTAAATTTAGGTGATGATCCTGATTTCGGGTGCTAGTAAAGCACATGCTCTTCACAAGACAATAGAGGAAGGTGTTTCACACATGTGGACTGTCAGTGCTCTCCAACTTCATCCGTCCGCTATGTTTATTGCGGATGAGGATGCAACTTTAGAACTCCGTGTAAATACGGTTAAGTACTTCAAGGGGCTTATGGCAACACATCTTAAACTAGTTGAAAATGCGTAAAACGAGTTTTTAATTAATGAGTCTATACTTATAATATCTTATTTTTTTAAACTGAAATAGTCTGTTTCATAGTCAAATATAATAAAACGTTTCGTAAAATTTGCTCAATCGATTCCTCATATCAAATTACCCCTATATAGGCCATATCGAGAAAAATTTGTTTGTTGGAGAATGACCTATTATCTGGACCCTCCTTTAATAAAATTTAGTCGTTTACCTGCATACATTATTTTTGTAAGATTATATAACCTCAAAATATAAATTTTGACATATATTTTTGACCTAAAAAATCCCCCCTTCCCTCTGAAATTTTTTCCTACCGTGTCCCCTGCATTGCTTCGCTTCTTAATTTAGTTGTTTGGGTGTTGTTGAACTCCTGATTCCGGACCTTCAAATAAAAGTCCGGAATCAGGAGTTCACTTATGAAAACGTTAATCTTACGCAAAAAGTAGTATAATAATACAAAAATAATATTTTTACTTACTTATCTTTGCATAGCTTTTACCATTATTTCATGGAAATTTATTATTTGCTGATAGCAATTGAAGAATTCATCTGATCTTCTGGTTCCGGACTTGGTTATTATGTTATCAAAATCTAAAAATTTTTATACCTGATGAATCAAAAAACCATTCTTTTGAAAAATTTTTTCAAAAAATGTTAAAAAAGTTTTTTTAGAATCGATCTTACTGCTATTTAAAATTTTTTTAATTTTAAAAGTATTATTTTTATCCACCATAGATTGGTAAATATATAGTCCCTTTTATATACATGTGTAAAGCAAATGATTAAAGAGAAACACGTGATCAATACGAAATAGCGTTGAAAAAAATTTTTCTAATCAATCAGTTTAACTAGGGATGGAACTATAGATATCTAAAAGAGAGCACTATAACTTTCGCCACGAATCTCGCCACACTAACTTTCGCCACGTAACTTTCGCCAATTAACTTTCGCCACGATAACTTTCGCCACATAACTTTCGTGTCAATAAACATTTAATTTCAGACTAATTGAGATGCCTAATTTGCAATAAATATGTATATTGACACGAACGTGGCAGAAGTTATGTTGCGAAAGTTATAGTTTTTTGGCAACGGCGAAAGTTGTCGTGGTGAACATGCAACGTAGCGAAAGTTATAGTGCCTAAAAGAGCTATTATTTAAAGCCAGGGTACGCGATCTTGTAAAAAATGGCACTAGGCCCCCGTTACAACGCGAATTCATGACCATTCGTTACAGCCTCTCGTTATAAAACCCGCTTTAGCTATCTCAATAGGGTTAGAAAAAAACCACAGCAGCCAAAACTAAAGTTGCTTCGTTCGGATTGGATGCTCCCTAATCAAACCAAGCTAGAATTAAAGTTACATGCATTGATCCGTGATCATGTAGTATCCGGATCTGCGAATCCGATTACATAATAATCTCTCCTTTGTCTTAGCATAATAACCTCTCCTCTGTCTTATAAACTTTAAGAACACATTAGGATCTTATTCTAGTTCTATAATCCGTTACTTACTGTTCATATTGTAATACTATATGGTAATAAATGGCGGTTGTCCCACTTTCCCCGACTAACTGACCAAAAGCATCAAATTTATTGCATTTTACTATACGTCGCAAGGATAGTCAGTCATCATGTGAGTGACAACCACGACCAGTAGAGAATTATATCTAGTGTTGTTATTCATAGTGAAAGAACACATTAGGATCTTATTCTAGTTCTATAATCCGTTATTTATGACTGTTCATATTGTAATACTATATGGTAATAAATGGAGTCGGTAAATTTAAAACGTATAAAGTAGGACAGATCCTACAGTCACAAACTACAAAGTCTCGAATAAACTTTATTTCATAATTAAATGATCATTCAAATCACAATTAAGACCAAAAGCAGCATTACATTTATTGCACTTTACTATAGTATCATATCCTATAAAAACACTCAAAAAACTATAACAAACCATGATCCTATGCAAAAATAATCAACACTGAAAGATAGGTTTCATGGAAAAAGTCCAATTTTGAACAAATCAATTTTTTTAACGAAAATATTGCTCATATCACTCCGAAATCGATCCCACACATGCACAAGGTCTTACGTCAAAATTTTCAATACTACATATTATACATGGGCAAAGGTTACTGTCGACCAAAAAAACGTCGATAGGCGAAAAAATTCTGTGATTTTAGAAAAAAACGAATTCGTTTTCGATTGGCCAATACTACATATTTTTAAATTTTTTGCCCAATACTACATATGTTTCAACTTTTTTGCCGGATACTACTACATGTCTTTCATAAACGGAAGCTTGTGCATGTGTGATCGATCCCATCTAATTTTTAGGGCTTTGTTCTCTAATCCTAAAAAAACAGCATCGAAAAAAGATCTTCTCTATAAAGATATCGAATCTACAACACCCGAAATGATTAATAAAAACATCTAATATTTCCTGTTGAAACAAATTCTAGCTTTTATTGAGAAATACTCTTGTTGCCGAAATGAATGCAGCATGAACATTCACTTCAAGATCGATTAGAATAAAATCAGCATCAGCTCCAACGTTTAATGAACCTTTTTGATCTTGAAGGCCTAATAATGAAGCTAAAAAAAGGTTTTGTTTATAATGAAAATGCATAAATTGAACGATTTTTGTGAGAAAGATTGCAAACAAGGTGAGAAATTTGCGGGGTTTAAAAACCAGATAGTTTACCTGGATTCAATGTAGCACATCGCAGTGCTTGTTCCAATGTACAATTGGTTGCTTTCATAAGATGGCGCACGCAATATGGAATTGTAGCGACACTAAAATTAAAGTACTAATTAATCTCAACTAGAAATTTGCCTTCCAGCTACAATATTAGTTCCTTCTAGAACAGCAGTCATACCGTCGACATGTACTCGCAAGTCGCCAAAATTATGCACGCCATCGCCAAATCCCAAAGCTGTCATAGCATCGGTGATTAAAATCATTCCTTCAGGATTTGTTCGATAAGCTATGCGTAATGCCGAATCATGCGAATGAACTCCATCTGCAATAATGCCATAAAATAAAGGTTCCGCTTGAGATTTGGTCGCAAGAAGGCCTATGAGTCCAGGATCACGATGATGATACTAAAGGAGGTCTTATTTACAGCCTCTTATTTGGGTCAGGCAGCGCTAAGTTCGAATTCCACTAAGGCCAAAAAATTTTTTGACCAAAATAACAAGTTGTTATCTAAGCTCTAAATAGCCATTTATATTTTGGGAGAAAAAATTTTGACCAGAGTGCGATTCTAACTTAGTGTTGTCTGACTCAACGTCGCTTAAAGGACCAGTCAGTTACAACCATACGAAACATGATATATTCGGAAAGATCATGAAAAATAGAGCATTTTTTGTTTTTACGACATATCTTAAATCGTTGTAGTTTTCGAGATAGTTGCGTTTGAAATTTTGAATTTGTTACAAGCTCTTCGTTGTAATATACAAACTTTTTTGAATTTTTGCGGAAAAATCGATTTTTGCATTAATTTTTTAAATTTTCATCAAATGAACATTGAGACATCGTTTCTTAAGAAAAAATTTTTTTGAGATTAGTCTGTAAATAAGATCCCTCCTCCTTTAATATTTACGAAAATTTTAAAAAATTTTACAGATGGCATGCAATTAAATAAATGAGTGAGACATGTTGCTCCCGCTTCTACTGCTTTTTCACTAACGAGTAATTCGGAGTTTGAGTGGCCCAATGATACGCGGATTCCACAGCTCTTCAAATATTTAATTGCTTCCATGGATCCATGCAATTCAGGTGCTAGAGTAACCAATGAAGTTTGGTCAAGAAATGAATAAACAGATAACAGTGATTCTACAGAATTTTCTCCGAATGACGGTTGAATGTGAGCGGGTTGGTGGCAACCTTTTTTATCACCCGATATAAAAGGACCTTCTAAGTGAACACCTGAAATAAATTATTACAGAGTGGCCAAAAAATTTTTTTAACTATTTTTTACAGGGTATCCCATAAAAATTGCAATTTTTCAATTTTTATCACTTTGATATTATGAGCATAACTTTTGATCTTGATGTCCAATTCTCAAATGAGAATCAGAATCCGGATTCAGAATCTGTTCGAAAAAGCTAGTGCAATATTGTCAAAAAAATTTATATGGGTGGTGTGAGTGGAGCCATCCACCACCCTGGGTGGTACCACCCGGAGTGGTGGTGGGTGGTACCACAACGTCCAATGTTCAAAACGTCGATATTTCTGACGTTTGTGACGCCGTTACATCTAAACGTCGACGGCGTCGGCGTCGGCAAACGTTGTTGGACACTACTGTACTTACCTAAAATACTAGCACCTTTTGTTCCATTAAATTTTCTTTTAATATGAGGTAACAACTAAAAAAGAGTCCAATAAACGAGACAGAGAAAAAAATTTTGCCTTATGATAAACTTCTGGCTCTGAAGATATAATAGTTGGGCAAAAAGCAGTAACACCATAGCGAAGTACTCTTGCAGCAACTTGGTTAATGTCATTTTCAATTGTCTCTGGAGAACTTGATGTAAAGTCGTACCCAAATCCGCCTAAACATAATTGCATTCATATACCCAAATTTGACAAAGGCTTATCCCATAAGTAATTTAGGGGGATTCCAGGGAGGAGGTGCGCAAAATTTTTTGCGCATTTTGAACGATTTTAGACTATTTTTAGGTCAAAATTTCGCAATTTTTAACATCTCTATGTTAAGCTTACCGTTTAACTGTATATCAATAAATCCAGGAGAGAGGATCAGGCCTTGACAATCAATTTGAATATCTGCCACTCTTCTCATATTATAGAAAACCTTTGCGGGATCAACTATTTTGCCATTAATCACCCAGATATCTTCATCAGTTAGCTTCTCATTTCGCGGAGTTTTACAATTAATAAACTGCAATATCTTGTTTACCTTGTCTTCGTATAGCAAGATTGGATCAGAATATAGAATACGCATTTTCTAAAAGTTGAACTTTGTCGTACGTCTACAGGGTGCGACAAAAGTTCCCGTGATTTTTTGAATTACTGCATATAGTATTTTGACCATAACTATTTAACCTTATATCCAATTCCGATGATCTTGGTGTCTTTAGATAGCTTGAATTTACAGCTATCCAATGACACCAAGATCATCGGAGTTGGATGTAAGGTTAAAGAGTTATGGTCAAAATACTATATGCAGTAATTCAAAAAATCACGGGAACTTTTGCCGCACCCTGTAGTAATCGATCTCAGAGTTGCTAAATAATAAAAAATTCTTTCGTATTCGTGTTTGTTATTCCAAAAACACCCGTATACAAAATTTCAACCAAATTGGTAGATTTTTCGGTCCTCCCCCTTCCAGTGGCTGATAAAAATTTAATCAAATCTTTAATAATCGCGCCAAATTCCGGAGTCAGAAGATCACTTTATTCTTTATCGTTAGCGCTGATAACAATAATAAACTCTGGAACCAGAAGACCACACATGCTTATTACACGTGTGTTTCTAGGTCCGAAAAGTTTGAAGCCAAAATTTTTTTCCTAATTTTTGAAATGTTTAAAAATGACTAATACGTGCAGCCCCACACCCCCAACAATACCCCTAAACCATTCCCGACCACAAAAACATCACCCATTAAAGGATCTCGTTATTACACATACACACACTACCCCCTATGCCAATATTAAGTCAAAAAATAAAAATTCCGGGCCACCCTAAAAACCCCCAGAAACACCCTCAAACCATTCCCGACAATCCAAACATCACCAACCAAAAGATCTTATGATTACGTACGCACATCAATACAAAAATATTATACAGCATAGGTGAGCAAGGGGGAGGGTGTGGGGTTCTTGGTGAGATGGTCCTCACTGTCCCCGATGAAAAATGGTATTTTTAACTTAAAATTTTTGGATTTTGTTAAATTTTGAGGTGATCCCCCCTATTTTTCGGCCTTTTGAGTGAGTGGGTCAGGGGAGGTGCCACCTCCCCCTTGCCCAAGTATGCTATACAGGGTGGCGCAAAAGTTCTGCACGGATTTTAATTTTTGTTGAAACTCTGTATACACAATAAATTTCATGAAATAACTAAAGTTTCTCAAAATGTAAACTTTTTCTTTGGCTCCAGAAATTGCAGCAGAGGAAGAACTTTTCGACGAAGTTTCTCAACTTAATCAAATCCTCAAACAAATACCCTCAATTTTCGACATTGAAACTTCAGAAAAGAAATGGATGAAGATTTTCAAAGAAAACGAATCGCTTTCTCGTCTCTACAAATTGGTCAGCTCAATCTTATCAATTCCCGTATCAAACGCCTTTGTGGAAAGCGTGTTTTCAATGACTAGTGCTCAATGGACTAAGGAAAAGAACCAATAAACAATGAATACAATCAAAAATCTTGCTCAAGTTCTGGTGAATTTTGATGTTGATTGTTCGGAAATGTATCAATTGATTCTAAAAGATCGTGAACTATTAAAGAAAGTTTCAAGTTGAGAAAAATATCAATCTGATTAACTTGATTTGTTGTTTTCTTGTCCGGACAAATAAGAATTTCTATTAAAATTAGATTTTTTAATTGTCTTTATTTTTGGCTGAGAAATCTTATTGTTTGAAACAGTTGTCCTTATTTTTTTATTGGCATCCCTGCACGTTTGTATGCCAATAATTAATCGACAATTAGCGATAAGAATTAATTTTCTGACTCCGGTATTCGGCATCTAGGGTAAAAAATAAGATTTCTAACATGTTGAGTATACATACTTGATGATAAGAAGACTAATATAAATTCTTTTCATTGTTAGAAAAAAAGAATTTTTCTCGGTTTTTGCTAATTTAAGGTTGTAAATAAGAATGTGGGTAAAAATTATATTATTTACCTATTGTATTGCAATTTTTAGAGGTAAGCATTTTTTGTCAATCTTATGAAAAATTATCGACTTTTGAAATCAAATTTCTTCTTAGAGCTATAGATTTTTTGCAACTTTTTAAAGAGTTTCTGCACGTTTGTATGCCAATAATTAAGTTTTTGAGTAGGGCACATCAAATTTCACAAAAAATGCTCTATCTCCTAAACTATCCGGAACAACACTCTAATTTTTTGCACAAATCTCGGTCTAAGCACGCCTGATATGTAGGAAACAAAACCAAAAATTTTGCAAACCGCCACAAATACTTTTTTTGACAATAAGATGCTGTGTGCGTCTAAAACATAAGATGCTGTGTGCGCCAAAAACCTAAAACATGGATGATTTTTTGGGTCGGAAAATGATTGTTTTATTTAGTATCCCAAAAGTTCAGGCATAATTTGCTTATTACCAAAAACAAAAAATTTTGGGTTAAAACTTCTATCTTCACGGTTTTTAAGCCTTTAGGAGATAAAGCATTTTTTGTGAAATTTAAGAGGGTCAAAAATCGGTTTTTCGAGTATAAAAATGCCTTTATGAGATCGCCGACCGTCGTCTTTGGCACTTTTCTTGTTCAAATCGGGGTCGAGGAATCGATTAGCGTCGTTTTTATCCGAATCGGAGTCGATCCTGAAAAATCGATTTTTTGACTTCCCCACCCCCACAGAGTGCACAGCTCCACAGGGGTGATGTTTCAGAATTTTTCTCTCTCGATTTTGTGATCAGGGACCAATATCCTATCGATTTTATTCGAGACAAAAAAATTTCCTTGCCCATGACCCGCGACCCTTGAACCAATGGGTGATTCTTACAGAGGCTGTGTCTTAAAAAACGTTTTTTAAGCAGAAAGATAGTGCTATAAATTTATACTATATAACAAACAAATGAAAAACGGGTTGATGTGTAGGGTTGATTCCCATTCCCGGGAAATTTCCCGAATCGAAAATTACTCAAGTATTTTGTTCCCGAAATGACCATTTTTGACATTTCGGGATTCCCGTTCCCGATTGAATTCCTGGTCGGATTGAATTTCCCGATCGATTCTACAAAAAATTTTGTGAGCAGGTCCTGGTCGGCACAAACAAATCACGGCCCGAACCAGCTTTTCTGAGCCACTGCTTGGCTCAGAATTTTTACTTCCTCTAGGACCGACCAGCCGACCGACCGGCAAGTGGTCCAGACTTGTTCTATTTGTAAATTTTTAGCATATGCACTTAAAACATGTATTCCGAAAACATTTGGAGGCAAAAACAACCCGATGGCATGTGTTTGTAACTCCACGTATTGTGATGAATTTCCCCCATTAGGGACCCTACAACCTGGCCAAGCTGCAATCTATACTACTTCACAAAGTGGAAGAAGATTCGAAAGAACAGATCAAATATTTAATGCGAATGGAAGTATGTGGTGCACAAGAGAAGGAGGGGCAGTTATTGCTGAATTTTGTTGAAAAATATTGGAAAAATTTTCAAAAATTATCAGAGGTTACTCTTGTGTTTTTTACCAAAATTTTGCAATTTTTAGTCAAAATTTGCATTTCATCAATTTTTTACCAAAAATCTTTTTTGAGCGTTTTTAGCTATTTTTGCAAAAAAGTTTTGCCAGTTTTTGGTCAAAAAATAGGGCTTGGGAATTAAATAAAGTCATAAAAATTGGTCCCCTCAAAAATTTTTTCCTAGATTCGGCACTGCTAGTTCTCCCCTGGTGAGGATGGGACAGTTCCTCTTTGTACACGTAAGATGTCAAGTCATAAGAAGAAGGGTGCCAATAGAGGATTTGACACCACCTTTTCAACAATTTTTCGAATTTTAGCTGCATCAACAATCCAATTTACATTGAATACTTCAACAAGTTTTCAAAAAATTATTGGTTTTGGTGGAGCATTTACAGACGCTTCTGGCTATCTTTTTTTAAATTTAAGTCAAAATGCTAGACAAAATTTAATTAATGCTTATTTTGCGGATGAAGGTAAAATTCCTGTTTTTGTTCAGATTGGAAGGAGGGTAACAAAAACATAACGGGGTACCAAGTTTTTTTCAGCGCAAAAAACAGAAATTTTGACGTGGATCGTGTATAAAATTCTAAAATTTTAGGGGGACCGCGCACCGGTTCAACATTGGGGGGAGGGGGATCTTTGTTACAGTGTGGTCTCAAGCTTATTTATAAAAGAGCCCTCTATATACAACAAAGCTTCATGTAAAAATTATAGGAATTGGTTATACTATAGGCAGAGTGCCAATGGGTAGCTGTGATTTTTCTTTGGAATTTTTTACTTATGACAATGTCGATGGAGATTTTAATTTAACAACTTTTGCGTTGGCACCTGAAGATCTTAATATCAAGGTAATCTACAAGGTGGCGCAAAAGTTCTGCACGGATTTTTATTTCTCGTTTTGCTGAAACTTGGTGCATTTTAACTGTTTGACTACTTGGGCCGGATTCCACTTAGTACCACTGCGTTCTCCTTCTGCATACATTTCTTTGAGACGAGCAACAATTTTTGGATCATAGCGCTTAGTTCGGCTTGCTATAAAGCAAAGCCTTCTTTTAATTCAAAAGATTTTTCATTCAATTGTAGATTTTCTAATTGTTCTTCACCTTCTTGTTCTTCACCACAGCCTTAAGGAAACATAAGTTGATCGCTCATTTCTTCAAGCAGTCTTTTATATTCAGTAATCGCCCGCACGATTGTAGTTTCTTTTGGTTTTCTAATATCGTGTTTGCCTATATCCATGGGTCTTCGATAGTTACCATATTTAACAAATGATTTTCCACATCCATCGATCAGGCATTGAAAGATATTCCATCTTCTTCATTTCCTCTATATTTCACTATAAATTTCAAGTGCCGACAAAGTAAAAGTTTGTTATTTTTAAATTTAGAAAAACTTTTTCTTTGGCTTCAATTTGAAATTCATCGTGGAAGACCAAGTTTCAGCACAAACTTTAAAACTAAGAACTTTTGCGCCACCCTGTATGTAATGGAGTAGGAAATGCTGCATGTGGGTGGTGGAAGAGGTAGGGTCTGAGGACGACAGGGTTATTGTTTAAAAAAATTCCAACGTGAGCCCTGCCTTTTTCTTTCTTAAACTTCAATAAACGGCTAAAAATTACAGATTCCATTTATAAAAGCCGCTCAATCCATAATTGGATCAAAACTCAAATTGTTTTCAACTCCATGGACTGCACCTAAATGGATGAAAACCGATCAAGTTATTAGTGGTTATTGGACTCTCAAAGGCGATGTTGGAGGTCCTTACTATCAAACTTGGGCTAATTATTTTATACGGTAAACTTTTTTGGTATTCTTATTTAACCCATGAGAGAATTTCAGAAATACCTTGCGTATTCCCAAAAAAATCAAAATTTTCGTATTCCCTTCAAAAATTTTTATGCACCAACTCCCCATCGAGATTCTTTTTAAGATACTTTTTTTTGCTAAGAAATGGCTTTTTTCGGTTCAAAGACGATCAAATTAACCTACTGTCCATTAGTTTACATGTTACCGGAAAATATGTTTTTTGGGAAAATCTCTTGGACGTGGATAGTTTGTTGGCGATTACCCCATTCCTAAAAAAGGGTGTCAGAATCCCAGCCCACTCAAAAAAATTTTCTTTACGGAAAAATTTTTCAGAGCATTCTTGTCCAATCGCGAAAAATTTTTCCCGAGAATGAGTCTGGATTCTGACCCCCTTTAAAACTATTTAATCAAAAAATTTAGCTTTTACGAAGAATATTACAAACAAGGTATACCATTTTGGGGACTAACTGTACAAAATGAGCCTAATTCTGGTCAACAAAACGATGAGCAAATGCATTTTACACCTGAAATGGAGAGGTATTAGAGGAAATTTTTAGAAAAATTTTTTTTAGAGATTTTATAAAACTCACTTTGGGCCCAACAATAAGAAACAATAATTTAACGAAAAATATGAAGTTCATGATGCTGGATGACGGACTACTTCGTTTATTGAGTGTTGCAGAAACCGTATTTTTTGTAAAAAAAATCTAAAAATTTGATTGTTTTTTTAGGTTCTTTCAGATCCAGATGCCGCTAAATATGTTGATGGTTATGGAATACATTGGTATGATGATAGTGTTAGTGGGTCAGAATTTTGGATAGATCAAGTGCATCAAAATTACTCTGACAAGTTTGTATTGTATACAGAGGTAATATTTTTAAATTTTATGGCTCAGTAAACGTCAAGTGCATTTTGAACAGGGTGTTACTAAAATAGTGACATCTCCTTCCGCAAAAAATTTTTTCTCTCAAAAAGTTAAGTGCATACAGAGTGACAATAAATCTGAAAAATGAATAGAAAACAAATTACCAGAATTTATTATGACCCAGGAGGCAAAAAAGTGCCATCACCCAGAGTGGCATTACCCAAATTACCCATCACCCACAATCACCTATCATCCACTGGGTGATGATGGGTGATTCACCCACTGGGTGAGTCACCCACTATCACCCATTGGGTGATGCGACCCACTGGGTGGGTGAATTTTGGGTGCTATCACCCATTCCCCCCCCCCTCCCCCGTTGTGACCCTGTAGATGAGTAAGTGTCAATAAAAATACGAATTTTCGTATTTCATTGAAAATTCAGTGAATTTTTGATGTTTTTGGCGGGCCTTCGTAAATCAATTTCCCACAAATCGATACTTTTTTATACTTTTATTGAACATTTTAGGCTTGTACTGGATGTTGTGGTAAATGGTCACCTGGGCCAAGCTATGGAGATTGGTCACGTGGAGATGATTATGCTCATGATATTTTAAAGGTTAAACAATTTTTTAATAAAATAGATTCATTTTCGAATGAAAAATCTTGTTGATAACACAATTTAGGACTTAAATCATTGGTCTAGTGGCTGGGTTGACTGGAATCTATTTCTTGATTTGCAAGGAGGACCAAACTGGCAAAATAATTTTGTTGATGCTGCAATAATCGTGAACACTACAAGCGATGAATTTTACAAAAATCCCGAGTATTATGCGCTTGGTCATTTTAGGTAAAAATGGCAGCATCTGTGCAGTGCTATAACCAGGATTTTCAAGTAGGAACGTATAGGGACCAAAACTACCCTCCACCTGATCAGATGTTAAATGACGTGTGCCGGCACGTCACGTCCGGAACGTATATGCACGTGCAAGACACACGTCACATGTCTATAGTGTAGCGCCCGGAAATTGATGGGTTGGGGACCGTGTTATACAGTGGGGGAAGGACGCATTACTCTAGTGGATACTTGATAGCGACAAAGGTGCTTACGATGCCTGAATGTTGCTTACCTTATAACTACATGCCAACCTAACTTACAATGAACTGTGCACGGCATAATAATTATATTTATTAAGGGGTTATATGGGAAGGGGAAATATAGACAAAATAACACATACACACTCTAAGATTAAGACATGGCCATTAGAATTACTAGAGACGGAAGTCTCTCTCAGCCTCGAGAAAGACCCGGGGGAAAGCTGTCCAACCACGCCTCTTGAGTGAGGTAATGGCAGCGACCGGAAGTGAGTAAAAAGGTTGTTTGAAAGTGTTATAAAACAGTAGTTTTGGGTCGCTACAATAGTCTAAACGGCAGAAGGTTATTTCAATAAGTTTTTGCTCTTTGATAAGTTTGACAGCAAAGCCAGACACATTTTGAATAAAAATTTCTATGTGTCTGGCTTTGCTGTCGAACTTATCAAAGAACAAAAACTTATTGAAATAACCTTCTGTCGTTTAGACTATGGACATGCGACGTGTGTCCGGCACGTGCAGGCACATGTACTGGTACACGTGCCAGGTTGGCACATGTGCTAACCTCACCTCAACATATGACGTGCCCATGGGCACATTTGCCGGCACGTCACACTTAAACACATGTGCTATGTGTGACGTCCAGCACACGTCACCGTTAACCTCTGCCCCTGATACGGCACTGAACAGTTGATTCCTACAAATTTATTACCTAGTACAATGAATTTTTTTGTTGAAAACCTTCAAAAACTGTTGTCTATTTTGTTCCATTTTCTTGCGAAATGAATTTTCATTTGATAAATTTTAGCAAATTTCTAACCGAAAATTCCACCCGAGTTCAGCTAAATTCAAGTGGAATTAATAGCACGATCAACCTTGAAGCAACAGCTTTTATAACCCCTACCAACCAACGTGTAATGGTAATCAACAATCGTGATTCTGCAAACAATTATACTATAACAGTAAATGATGCTAGTATCAACGGAAAAGGTTTAACACTGAATCTTGAAGCTTCATCGTTTACTACAATCGTTTGGAATGCCCCTGCTGGTTAGACTTTTATAATAAATATTTTTTATAAGACCCCTTATTGATAATAAAAATATCATTTTTTAACTTAAAGGAGGAGAACATTTTGAGCCATTTATCGAAAAAATTTTTTCGCGATAGACAAAAATGCTCAGAAAAATTTGTTGAGAAAAAATTTGGAGCAAGTTACTAAACTCGGCAAAAAAATTTTCATTTTCTTCCGGAGACTACCCATTTTAGGGATAATTTTATGCGAAAATCGATTGCACACACTCCCGCAACCTGAAAACCGCAGAAAAATGGTGAAAATTCGCCAAAAATGACCACGCAGGGATGCATGGGGGATATTTGTTCATTTCTCAAGAAAATCGAATTGCATTCCCATGCATCCCTGCGTGGTCGTTTTTGGCGAATTTCCATAATTTTTCTGCGGTTTTCAGGTTGCGGGAGTGCGCGCAATCGATTTTTCGCATAAAATTATCCCTAAATGGGTCATCTCCGGAAAAAAATTAAAATTTTTTTGTCGAGTTTAGTCAACGTTAAGTGGCGGGAACCAGGGGAACTTGCTCCAAAAATTTTTTTCGATAACTGGCTCAAAAGGTTACTCTCGTTAAAAATATTCTTTTTAATTTAAACTAAACTTTTTAGCATGTAGTTGCCCATCTGGAGCTTGGTATCAATCGTCTGTAAATCCCTGTAATTGTTATAACTTCATCAAGACCCCCAAAGATTGGACAAGCGCCAATAACGACTGTCAACAACAAGATCCTCGATCAACGCTGACAAGTATCGATTCAGCATTTGAAAACAATGAAGTGTTAGGTAGATAAATAAGTTTATGCAAATTTTGAATTTATAGTCAATGGCCAAAACCAAACTAGCTGTAGCCAACTTTTTATTGGTCTACAAGAACCATCGGCAAATGTATGGGCGTGGATTAACAACGATACATCAACTTATCGCAATTGGAGATCAGGTTTAGAATTTTTGAAAAAATTTGTTGCAAATAAGCACCAAATTGAGGATTTTTCCCGAATCTCCACCATGGTTAAAAGTGCGCAAAAAGTGGCACTTTTAAAATAAAAAATCCTGAATCAGGATTCCTGATTTTTCCAAAAAATCAGCAAAATTTTTAGACATTTACCCAATTAGCCCCCCCCGTCGTGGAATAGCTCTCCAATCAGAAAATCCTGACTATGCCATATACAGTTAAAATTGCATTAAAGGGGGGGGGTGTCGATTGCGGCCCTATCTCCGAAAAAAATTTTTTTATCAAAATTTTTGCAGGAAAGACCCCTCTAGGGGTAATTTTATGCCAGAAATCGATTCCGCGCATTCCCGAAGCATGAAAACGCTTCCTTGACCCTGATTCAGGGAATGGGGTGGGTGTATTGAAGCGAAAATCAAACATTTTCGGATTTTTATGAGAAAACCGTCGATTTTTAGGTTTTTCTAGGCGGGGAATCGATTGCGCGCACTCCCGAAGCATGAAAACGCTTCCTTGACCCTGATTCAGGAAAG